>WNWK01004362.1:0-72500 GCA_009830355.1 Cherax destructor | reverse complement strand
CTCCTATCAAATACGCTCACACATGCTTGCTGGAAGTCCAAGCCCCTCGCACACAAAACTTCCTTTACCCCCTCCCTCCACCCTTTCCTAGGCCGACCCCTACCCCGCCTTCCCTCCACTACAGATTTATACACTCTCGAAGTCACTCTGTCTCGTTCCATTCTCTCTACATGTCCAAACCACCTCAACAACCCCTCCTCAGCTCTCTGGACAATCGTTTTGGTAATCCCGCACCTCCTCCTAATTTTCAAACTCCGAATTCTCTGCATTATATTCACACCACACATTGACCTCAGACATGACATTTCCACTGCCTCCAGCCTTCTCCTCGTTGCAACATTCATCACCCATGCTTCACACCCATATAAGAGCGTTGGTATAACTATACTCTCATACATTCCCCTCTTTACTTCCATGGACAAGGTTCTTTGTCTCCACAGACTCGAAGTGCTCCACTCACCCTTTTCCCTCATCAATTCTATGATTCACCTCATCCTTCATAGACCCATCCGCCGACATGTCCACTCCCAAATATCTGAATACATTCACCTCCTCCATACTCTCTCCCTCCAATCTGATATCCAATCTTTCGTCACCTATTCTTTTGTTATCCTCATCACCTTACTCTTTCCTATATTCACTTTCAATTTTCTTCTTTTACACACCCTACCAAATTCATCCACCAACCTCTGCAACTTCTCTTCAGAATCTCCCAAAAGCACAGTGTCATCAGCAAAAAGCAACTGTGACAACTCCCACTTTGTATTTGCTTCTTTATCTTTTAGCCCAACACCTCTTGCCAAGACCCTCGTATTCACTTCTCTTACAACCCCATCTATAAATATATTGAACAACCACGGTGACATCACACATCCTTGTCTAAGGCCCACTTTTACTGGAAATAGTCCCTTCCCTCCTACACACTCTAACCTGAGCCTCACTATCCTCATAAAAACTCTTTACTGCTTTCAGTAACCTTCCTCCTATTCCATACACCTGCAACATCTGCCACATTGCCCCCCTATCTACCCTATCATACGCCTTTTCCAAATCCATAAATGCCACAAAAACATCTTTACCCTTATACAAATACTGTTCACCTATATGTTTCACTGTAAACACTTGGTCTACACACCCCCTACCTTTCCTAAAGCCCCCTTGTTCATCTGCTATCCTACTTTCTGTCTTACTCTTAATTCTTTCAATAATAACTCTACCATACACTTTACCAGGTACACTCAACAGACTTATTCCCCTATAATTTTTGCACTCTCTTTTGTCCCCTTTGCCTTTATACAAAGGAACAATACACGCTCTCTGCCAATCCCTAGGTACCTTACCCTCTTCCATACATTTATTAAATAATAGCACCAACCACTCCAAAATTATATCCCCACCTGCTATTTAACATTTCTATCTTTATCCCATCAATCCCAGCTGCCTTACCCCCTTTCATTCTACCCACTGCCTCACGAACTTCCCCTACACCCACAACTGGCTCTTCCACACTCCTACAAGATGTTATTCCTCCTTGCCCTACACACGAAATCACAGCTTCCCTGTCTTCATCAACATTTAACAAATCCTCAAAATATTCTCTCCATCTTCCCGATACTTCTAACTCTCCATTTAATAACTCTCCTCTCCTATTTTTAACTGTCAAATCCATTTGTTCTCTAGGCTTCCTCAACTTATTAATCTCACTCCAAAACTTTTTCTTATTTTCAACAAAATTTGCTGATAACATATATATATATATATACATATATATTATATATATATATATATATATATATATATATATATATATATATATATATATATATATATATATATATATATATATATATATATATATATATATATATATATATATATATATGTCGAGCCGATTAGGTAAAACTTGCGATTTTGGCTTAAATAGCAACGCTCACCTTGCCATATAAGACAAGCGAAAATTTGTGTATGTAATAATTTCGCAAAAATCATTCTGAACCTAAAGAAAAAAATATATTTCATTGTGTTTGTTTATTATTAAATTATTGTTAACGTATCTAAAATATATTTAGTTGGGTTAGGCTAAATTAAATTGCGCTTGTTGTTATAAGGTTAGGTAGGTTTTCAAAGTTTCTCTTGGTACAAAATTAAAAATTTTTACATTAACATAAATGAAAAAATATATCTTTAAACGTATAAAATAAAATTTTAGAAAGGACTTAATTTTAAATGAGTTCTGCTAATTGACCAGTTTACTAATCGGCACGACATATATATATATAATATATATATATATATATATATATATATATATATATATATATATATATATATATATATATATATATATGATGTATGGGTGTGTAAATTGTAAACATGGCTTCTAAATGTTTATTGTTAAGGGAACATTGCGAGGCTAGAGAACAGCTGAAGGAAACCAGTTGTAACTTTCTCCTGAGTGATCAACACTGTCTTGTAGCTTTCACTACTGGCTAGTCAGGCTGGCGCTCTCTCGCTGGCTCTCTCTCTCGCTCACTCTCGTTCACTCTCTCTCTCTCTCTCTCTCTCTCTCTCTCTCTCTCTCTCTCTCTCTCTCTCTCTCTCTCTCTCTCTCTCTCTCGCTCACTCTCTCATGAAGGGAATCCGGGTGAAGCAAAGTATTGTGTGAATTGTGATTGTTATATCACTTAATCCTTACAAATCGTGTCTTCACTATGCGTAATCCTTGGTGGCTGGTGGAGCGGAGTCATGTAGGCACTAAGGAGGCTTACTACAGTCCTCTTAGGATTGTGTAAAACAGAACCCAGTTAAACGTTATACACTCTACTGGAATTACTGAACTTTTCCTTTCTGTTTCATGAATAAGTTAGATAGTGAATCTCCACCTTCATCCAGTACAGTCCTTCCATATTTTAGTGCTCCTTCATTAGTGCTCCTTCATTAGTGCTCCTTCTAATTATGTTTCTGTAATGTTTCAGTTTTAATTCCCTGGTGGGAAAAAAAGTTTGTTAGAATCTTGATCGTAACCAAGTGTGTTGTAGGAGGCGATTCAACCGCAGGGTGACCTTCAAGTGTGTTGTAGGAGGCGACTCAACCGCAGGGTGACCTTCAAGTCTGTTGTAGGAGGCGACTCAACCGCAGGGTGACCTTCAAGTGTGTTGTAGGCGACTCAACCGCAGAGTGACCTTCAAGTGTGTTGTAGGAGGCGACTCAACCGCAGAGTGACCTTCAAGTGTGTTGTAGGCGACTTAACCGCAGGGTGACCTTCAAATGTGTTGTAGGCGACTCAACCGCAGTGACCTTCAAGTGTGTTGTAGGCGAGTCAACAGCAGAGTGACCTTCAAGTGTGTTGTAGGCGACTCAACCGCAGAGTGACCTTCAAGTGTGTTGTAGGAGGCGACTCAACTGCAGGGTGACCTTCAAGTGTGTTGTAGGAGGCGACTCAACCGCAGGGTGACCTTCATGTGTGTTGTAGGAGGTGACTCAACCGCAGGGTGACCTTCAAGTGTGTTGTAGGCGACTCAACCACAGAGTGACCTTCAAGTGTGTTGTAGGCGACTCAACCGCAGGGTGACCTTCAAGTGTGTTGTAGGCGACTCAACCGCAGGGTGACCTTCACGTGTGTTGTAGGAGGCGACTCAACCGTAGGGTGACCTTCAAGTGTGTTGTAGGAGGCGACTCAACCGCAGGGTGACCTTCAAGTGTGTTGTAGGAGGCGACTCAACCGCAGGGTGACCTTCAAGTGTGTTGTAGGAGGCGACTCAACCGCAGGGTGACCTTCAAGTGTGTTGTAGGAGGCGACTCAACCGCAGGGTGACCTTCAAGTGTGTTGTAGGAGGCGACTCAACCGCAGAGTGACCTTCAAGTGTGTTGCAGGAGGCGACTCAACCGCAGGGTGACCTTCAATTGTGTTGTAGGAGGCGACTCAACCGCAGGGTGACCTTCAAGTGTGTTGTAGGAGGCGACTCAACCGCAGGATGACCTTCAAGTGTGTTGTAGGAGGCGACTCAGCCGCAGGGTGACCTTCAAGTCTGTTGTAGGAGGCGACTCAACCGCAGGGTGACCTTCAAGTGTGTTGTAGGAGGCGACTCAACCGCAGGGTGACCTTCAAGTGTGTTGTAGGAGGCGACTCAACCGCAGAGTGACCTTCAAGTGTGTTGCAGGAGGCGACTCAACCGCAGGGTGACCTTCAATTGTGTTGTAGGAGGCGACTCAACCGCAGGGTGACCTTCAAGTGTGTTGTAGGAGGCGACTCAACCGCAGGATGACCTTTAAGTGTGTTGTAGGAGGCGACTCAACCGCAGGGTGACCTTCAAGTGTGTTGTAGGAGGCGACTCAACCGCAGGGTGACCTTCAAGTCTGTTGTAGGAGGCGACTCAACCGCAGGGTGACCTTCAAGTGTGTTGTAGGCGACTCAACCGCAGAGTGACCTTCAAGTGTGTTGTAGGAGGCGACTCAACCGCAGAGTGACCTTCAAGTGTGTTGTAGGCGACTTAACCGCAAGGTGACCTTCAAGTGTGTTGTAGGCGACTCAACCGCAGAGTGACCTTCAAGTGTGTTGTAGGCGAGTCAACAGCAGAGTGACCTTCAAGTGTGTTGTAGGCGACTCAACCGCAGAGTGACCTTCAAGTGTGTTGTAGGAGGCGACTCAACCGCAGGGTGACCTTCAAGTGTGTTGTAGGAGGCGACTCAACCGCAGGGTGACCTTCATGTGTGATGTAGGAGGTGACTCAACCGCAGGGTGACCTTCAAGTGTGTTGTAGGCGACTCAACCACAGAGTGACCTTCAAGTGTGTTGTAGGCGACTCAACCGCAGGGTGACCTTCAAGTGTGTTGTAGGCGACTCAACCGCAGAGTGACCTTCACGTGTGTTGTAGGAGGCGACTCAACCGTAGGGTGACCTTCAAGTGTGTTGTAGGAGGCGACTCAACCGCAGGGTGACCTTCAAGTGTGTTGTAGGAGGCGACTCAACCGCAGGGTGACCTTCAAGTGTGTTGTAGGAGGCGACTCAACCGCAGGGTGACCTTCAAGTGTGTTGTAGGAGGCGACTCAACCGCAGGGTGACCTTCAAGTGTGTTGTAGGAGGCGACTCAACCGCAGAGTGACCTTCAAGTGTGTTGTAGGAGGCGACTCAACCGCAGAGTGACCTTCAAGTGTGTTGTAGGAGGCGACTCAACCGCAGGGTGACCTTCAAGTGTGTTGTAGGAGGCGACTCAACCGCAGGGTGACCTTCAAGTGTGTTGTAGGAGGCGACTCAACCGCAGGGTTACCTTCAAGTGTGTTATAAGAGGCGACTTAACCGCAGGGTGACCTTCAAGTGTGTTGTAGGATGCGACTCAACCGCAGGGTGACCTTCAAGTGTGTTGTAGGAGGCGACTCAACCGCAGAGTGACCTTCAAGTGTGTTGTAGGCGACTCAACCGCAGAGTGACCTTCAAGTGTGTTGTAGGAGGCGACTTAACCGCAGAGTGACCTTCAAGTGTGTTGTAGGCGACTCAACCGCAGAGTGACCTTCAAGTGTGTTGTAGGAGGCGACTCAACCGCAGAGTGACCTTCAAGTGTGTTGTAGGCGACTCAACCACAGGGTGACCTTCAAGTGCTTGCTGCCTCTACTTTTTTTCCTATGTTTTCCTCCGAAGTTTCGCTTTCATTTGGTTGACAACGCCAGGTCTTGAGTGTTCCATCTTGATCAAAGTTTCAGTGCTGGTGTGCGGTAACAAGGGCGAGGAACCCTTCATGTGCTCAGTGACCCAAGTTGAAGAACCCATTCCAAGAATGGGCCCCATAACTTTCCATAGTCTCTTACACTCTTCCAGTTGGTCTTGGATGAGTATACAATATTCCAAGGTCAACTGTGTCAGAGTCGACTGAACAGTTCAGATGTTTTGGTGGTCAATGTTGACCACCTACGAGGAGTGACCTTCTACGAGGAGTGACCATCTACGAGGAGTGACCATCTACGAGTGACCATCTACGAGGAGTGACCATCTACGAGGAATAACCATCTACGAGGAGTGACCATCTACGAGGAGTGACCACCTACGAGTGACCACCTACGAGGAGTGACCATCTACGAGGAGTGACCATCTACGAGGAGTGACCACCTACGAGTGACCACTTACGAGGAGTGACCATCTACGAGGAGTGACCATCTACGAGGAGTGACCATCTACGAGGAGTGACCATCTGTAATGTAACTACCACTGCAGTGTGAATGTTTATAACAGGCTGATATATATCACATCCCTAATAAAGTCAGACAATCTATCACCCAATAAACTGTATTAAGTTGACTATCAACATATCTGGGGTAAGTTTGCAGGAAAGCAACATTTTAAATTATTAAAAGTATTCTTGAAATTGTTGGCATCACAGCAGGATCATATTTCAGGATAAATTAAGGTACGTTATTAAATATTAAATTTTATGTAAGTTGCCAATAATACCTGGACAACATGTTTGGCTTTTCAAGGCTATTGTTCATATATGTCCCAGAACTAAGTTCTCACAAGCTCTTGAGAAACATGTATGGTAAAAGTGCGTCTGAGTCTCGCCAGTGTCCCGTAGCGCACCCAGCTCACACACTGACGTCCGGGGATCGATCCTCCTAATACGGCTGGGAAATATTGGGACGTGTTTCCTTAAGACACCTGCTGTCCATGTTCACCTCTCATTAAAATAGGTACCTGGGTGTTAGTGGACTGGTGTGGGTCGCATCCTGGGACAAAACTGACCTAATTTGCGGGAAATGCTCAGCATAACAAGGTGCTTTCTATACAGTAGTATGTCATTGATGTCAGCTGTGGTTTAGCGACATTTTCTACAATAAATTACACAGTTAAATGTATTTCTGCTTTTGTCTCTATAGGAAGATTTTTTTTTTTCGGTAATGCCATAAAAAAATTCTAACGTAACCTAATTTAGAGTCTGAGTTAAATACTTGACTTGTTTCGGTTGATCGGTTACTAAAAAAAAAAATTCTCCATTGGGCCAAAATATAACTAATTCCATTGCATAACTCGTACAATATTGTAAAATTTACATACTAAAAATTCTAGCAGCAAAACTAAAAAAAAAACAATTAGTAGTTTGCCCACAAAATAAAAAGATCTGTTGGTAAACTGTTTTATTATTATAGATTGTAAGACATAACTTGTGTTTTAGTGTAGCAGTTGAAGTTAATACTGAACATCACTTAACATTAGTTAAAGATTCGTCAGGACAGTCTCAACCCTCTTCGTAAATCTTCGACGCCCCGTAACTGATGCCTTCCATATCTGGCGTCCCGTCTACATGACTTCCCGCCAACATGACGTCCCGTCTACATGACTTCCCGTCAACATGACGTCCTGTCTACATGACTTCCCGTCAACATGACGTCCCGTCTACATGACTTCCCGTCAACATGACGTCCTGTCTACATGACTTCCCGTCAACATGACGTCCCGTCAACATGACTTCCCGTCAACATGACGTCCCGTCAACATGACTTCCCGTCAACATGACGTCCCGTCTACATGACTTCCCGCCAACATGACGTCCCGTCTACATGACTTCCCGTCAACATGACGTCCTGTCTACATGACTTCCCGCCAACATGACGTCCCGTCTACATGACTTCCCGCCAACATGACGTCCCGTCTACATGACTTCCCGTCAACATGACGTCCTGTCTACATGACTTCCCGCCAACATGACGTCCCGTCTACATGACTTCCCGTCAACATGACGTCCTGTCTACATGACTTCCCGTCAACATGACGTCCCGTCAACATGACTTCCCGTCAACATGACGTCCTGTCTACATGACTTCCCGTCAACATGACGTCCCGTCAACATGACTTCCCGTCAACATGACGTCCTGTCTACATGACTTCCCGTCAACATGACGTCCTGTCTACATGACTTCCCGTCAACATGACGTCCCGTCAACATGACATATACACCGAGAAATATACACTTGCTCATGGACAAACGCACACACATGGAACAATCCACTCACACTTAATAACGCACTCCACAGTCAGTAACGACACACACTAACGTAACCTGCACTCAGTAACGGATGGCCAGACACTGAAAAAAAAAGTAATGTCAAGAGTCAAGCGAACCATTAAGGAAATAGCAACAAGTGAGTTCTGAAACTAAGCCAAACAGAATATAGTTAATTCTGATTGGTCCTTCCCGCGAGATACTGTATATTGATTGGCAGATGCCCAGACGTCAGCAGGAAGCTGCAAGAGTTTTTGTTAGGCTGGCAACGCTGCTCACCCCTCAGGGTGTTTGTATGTCAGAGTGTGATGGAGAATTAGACATGTGCGACATCTGGGTATCTTTATTCGTAGACGTTTCGCCCTCCAGTTACTATCAATACAAGGACATAATGTGAAGACTGTAGAACTATACACAAAAGATGAGGTAATCAGCCCTCAGTCTTGGAGTAGATCCGCCCCAGGCAGGGGCGGATCTACTGTAAACCTAATGAACCTTAAGCTTCAGGGCCCCTGAACCCGGAGGGGCCTCAGAAGCCACTTTAGTCCACATTGCTCAAAAAAATGGTGTACTGTATGAGAAGGGGTTGCGAACGGGCCCCATAACAGTTCAAGCTTTAGGGCCCCAAAATGTAGGTCCGCCACTGACTCCAAGACTGAGGGACCGATTACCTCGTCTTTTATATAGAGTTCTACAGTCCTTATATTGATAAAGTCACTGTATGGCGAAGCAAATTAAGATACCCACATGTTGCACATGGTACTGTATACCATACATGTACCATGTGAGAGTGTATACCATACATGTTCCATGTGAGAGTGTATACCATACATGTACCATGTGAGAGTGTATACCATACATGTACCATGTGTGAGTGTATACCATACATGTACCATGTGAGAGTGTATACCATACATGTACCATGTAAGAGTGTATACCATACATGTACCATGTGAAAGTGTATACCATACATGTACCATGTAAGTGTATACCATACATGTACCATGTGAGAGTGTATACCATACATGTACCATGTGAGAGTGTATACCATACATGTACCATGTGAGAGTGTATACCATACATGTACCATGTGAGAGTGTATACCATACATGTACCATGTGAGAGTGTATACCATACATGTACCATGTGAAAGTGTATACCATACATGTACCATGTGAGAGTGTATACCATACATGTACCATGTGAGTGTATACCATACATGTACCATGTGAGAGTGTATACCATACATGTACCATGTGAGAGTGTATACCATACATGTACCATGTGTGAGTGTATACCATACATGTACCATGTGTGAGTGTATACCATACATGTACCATGTGAGTGTATACCATACATGTACCATGTGAGAGTGTATACCATACATGTACCATGTGAGAGTGTATACCATACATGTACCATGTGAGTGTATACCATACATGTACCATGTGAGTGTATACCATACATGTACCATGTGTGAGTGTATACCATACATGTGTGGAGAACCATATGTACCATGAGTGTATACCATACATGTACCATGTGAGTGTATACCATACATGTACCATGTGAGAGTGTATACCATACATGTACCATGTGAAGTGTATACCATACATGTACCATGTGAGTGATACCATACATGTACCATGTGAGTGTATACCATACATGTACCATGTGAGTGTATACCATACATGTACCATGTGAGAGTGTATACCATACATGTACCATGTGAGTGTATACCATACATGTACCATGTGAGTGTATACCATACATGTACCATGTGAGTGTATACCATACATGTACCATGTGAGTGTATACCATACATGTACCATGTGAGTGTATACCATACATGTACCATGTGAGTGTATACCATACATGTACCATGTGAGTGTATACCATACATGTACCATGTGAGTGTATACCATACATGTACCATGTGAGTGTATACCATACATGTACCATGTGAGTGTATACCATACATGTACCATGTGAGTGTATACCATACATGTACCATGTGAGTGTATACCATACATGTACCATGTGAGTGTATACCATACATGTACCATGTGAGTGATACCATACATGTACCATGTGAGTGTATACCATACATGTACCATGTGAGTGTATACCATACATGTACCATGTGAGTGTATACCATACATGTACCATGTGAGTGTATACCATACATGTACCATGTGAGTGTATACCATACATGTACCATGTGAGTGTATACCATACATGTACCATGTGAGTGTATACCATACATGTACCATGTGAGTGTAATACCATACATGTACCATGTAGATGTAATACCATACATGTACCATGTGAGTGTATACCATACATGTACCATGTGAGTGTATACCATACATGTACCATGTGAGTGATACCATACATGTACCATGTGAGTGATACCATACATGTACCATGTGAGTTATACCATACATGTACCATGTGAGTGTATACCATTACATGTACCATGTGAGTGTATACCATACATGTACCATGTGAGTGTATACCATACATGTACCATGTGAGTGTATACCATACATGTACCATGTGAGTGTATACCATACATGTACCATGTGAGTGTATATCATACATGTACCATGTGAGTGTATACCATACATGTACCATGTGAGTGCATACCATACATGTACCATGTGAGTGTATACCATACATGTACCATGTGAGTGTATACCATACATGTACCATGTGAGAGTGTATACCATTCATGTACCATGTGAAAGTGTATACCATACATGTACCATGTGAGTGTATACCATACATGTACCATGTGAGTGTATACCATACATGTACCATGTGAGTGTATACCATACATGTACCATGTGAGTGTATACCATACATGTACCATGTTAGTGTATATCATACATGTACCATGTGAGTGTATACCATACATGTACCATGTGAGTGCATACCATACATGTACCATGTGAGTGTATACCATACATGTACCATGTGAGTGTATACCATACATGTACCATGTGAGAGTGTATACCATACATGTACCATGTGAAAGTGTATACCATACATGTACCATGTGAGTGTATACCATACATGTACCATGTGAGTGTATACCTTACATGTACCATGTGAGTGTATACCATACATGTACCATGTGAGTGAATACCATACATGTACCATGTGAGTATATACCATACATGTACCATGTGAGTGTATACCATACATGTACCATGTGAGTGTATACCTTACATGTACCATGTGAGTGTATACCATACATGTACCATGTGAGTGTATACCATACATGTACCATGTGAGTGTATACCATACATGTACCATGTGAGTGTATACCATACATGTACCATGTGAGTGTATATCATACATGTACCATGTGAGTGTATACCATACATGTACCATGTGAGTGTATACCATACATGTACCATGTGAGTGTATACCATACATGTACCATGTGAGTGTATATCATACATGTACCATGTGAGTGTATACCATACATGTACCATGTGAGTGTATCATGGTTCCTCTTATGTTGTATACATACAGAGGTTTTTACCTGGTATATACACCGGGTTATACCTACCACTATATATACACCAGGAGGTATATCTCTCAGCTTATTTATGCTGAGAGATGTGAATTTATCCTTGCATATACACCGAAGGTATTTCTGTAGTTATATACATTAAGAAGTATATATCTTGCTGTATATCCCAAGGTATGTATCTCGTATATACATCAAGTATCTCTTGCTGTATATACACTGAAAGGTGTGCATCCTAATGTATATACACAGTGAGAGATTTTCGGGTTTGATCCGAAAAAGTGAAGGGTAGTTTCAGTTCCTTGGATCAAGAGCCCTTCAGCAGCATCAAGGAACCTCCCTAGAGGGTCTGGAATATGCAAAATGCTTCTTCTGATCAGCTTCAAACCATAAACACGGGTGTATCTTAGTGAAAAGGACCGCATTGGGTTTTGGGAAATTAGTTTCCGTGCGCTAACGTGATAATGTCTCTTCGGACTGGCTTGAAACCTTCACAGCTGATATTCAATCGAATTAGAAATATATGCCGCACTCTGTACTATTTCCCTTTGCTTGAATTGAGATAGAGAGGGCTGGGCTTATCGGATACGGGGATACCTTTTCTGGGCTCGCCCAGCAAATGGACACATTTCGTTTTCTCTTCAACTGCTAAAAAACAGAAAAAGAAAAATAGTCATATTTTGTGTTTTCTGGTAACTGCCATAGAAACGTACGTGTGTGTGTGTGTGTGTGTGTGTGTACTCACCTAATTGTACTCACCTAATTGTGGTTGCAGGGGTGTGTGTGTGTGTGTGTGTGTGTGTGTGTGTGTGTGTGTGTGTGTGTGTGTGTGTGTTCGTTCACCTCAGGTGACAAGTGACTTACGCACATTCTCGTATCTTTCTCTTGCGTGAGTTGGTCAGTCACGGCGTCAGCAGCCCAAGAACATGACACACTCTCTCTTGCACCAGTGTGCATGACACCAGTGTTTACCACCATACTTATGACACCAGTGTTTACCACCATACTTATGACACCAGTGTTTACCACCATACTTATGACACCAGTGTTTACCACCATACTTATGACACCAGTGTTTACCACCATACTTATGACACCAGTGTTTACCACCATACTTATGACACCAGTGTTTACCACCATACTTATGACACCAGTGTTTACCACCATACTTATGACACCAGTGTTTACCACCATACTTATGACACCAGTGTTTACCACCATACTTATGACACCAGTGTTTACCACCATACTTATGACACCAGTGTTTACCACCATACTTATGACACCAGTGTTTACCACCATACTATGAACAACGAGGTGGAAGGAAGGAGGAGGAGAGGAAAGATGGGGCTGTTGAAGGGGTGAAGGAAAAGTGATAACGCAGAGGGAAGAAAGGAATAAGGAAGGGTGGAGGGAAGGTGGAGGGAAGGTGGAGGGAAGGTGGAGGGAAGGTGGAGGGAAGGTGGAGGGAAGGTGGAGGGAAGGCGGAGTTGAAGGAAGGGAAACGACTTCAAGAATTAACAGTAAGCATAATATTTACACACAAAAACAAAACGAAGAAACATGCTGCCAAAAATGAAGCAGTCGACCCCCCCCCAAAAAAAAAAATAAATGGTGAAAAAACACAAAATACATTGAGGTAGAGTGTGTGAGGACGCCAGGTTACATGAAGCTCCCATAAGTAATGATCAGAAACAATGAAAATGGGCCGAGAATATCTGAACACAGGATACCCGGCATTTGTTGCAAGCCTCACTTCCAGTCAGACTTGGGGGGGCTGGGAGTACGCAAATCCTCCCAGATTGCCCTACCAACTTTTCTATCCTCTTCCATAGCATCAAACGAGTTAATAAGCCAACGTTTTTTCTGGACAACCTCAGTGATTCAGCAGGAATACAGGACCCTAGCTACACCAGTGCCATCACTGAATGGGAGACTCTTGCTGCTCCAGCACCAAAACCTGGTGAAGCACTGGCCTACAAACAGTCAAGTTGGGATGGCCCCATCACTGAAAAGGTGCTTGCCAACATATTCAGGGCTGCAATATCAGATAGGGAGACTGCCCGTCTCCAAGCTGTGAGTGCACATCACTCCAGGGACTTCCTCCAAACAGTTCCCATTTCGGCAATGGGAACACGCCTCGACCCTAAGACCCTCCGTATTGCAGTGGCTCTTCGCCTTGCTGCCCCAATTCACACGGAATATACGTGTATTTACGGCGATGCGCAAGCCGACCAATATAGTCTACATGGTCTTAACTGTTCGAAAACCAAGAGCTGGCATGCAAGACACAATGAAGTCAACTACATCATAAAGAGAAGTCTTGCTACAGCTAGATGCCCAGCCGAGAGAAAGCCCCCATCACTAGCAGCCAACAATACCCACAATCCAGCAAACCGCCCCGACGGGATCACCATCTATCCTTGGAAGAATGGCAAGCTCTTAGCATGGGACTATACCTGTGTGTCGACGCTGGCTGACACCTACATCCATCACAGTGTCGGGCGACAGGAAGAAGCTGCTGATCACAGGGAGGAGTACAAGATCGGCAAGTACAGGGACATAAGGCAACAGTATCAATTTGTCCCAGTGGGATCAGAGATCTTGGGATCATGGCGAAAAAAATGGCACACGTTTCCTTAAAAAACTGCGTTCCAGACTCGACACCACCAGGGACCCAAGGGCAGCCACTTTCATGTTCTAGCGCCTCAGCGTGGCCATCCAGAGGGAAAATGCATGTTGCATTCTGGGCTCGCTTCCGGCTTCGGAGGAACTGAAGGAGATTCCTAACCTTTGATATATTGTACCAATGAATTCATGTTTGTGTTTTCTGTCAATGTATTATGTCTATTAATAAAGTTAACATGTAATATAAAATATAGGGGTGGTAGAAGAAAATATTCAAACAGCTCCGGGGAAAACCTTGAGTTTTTCCCTGAGGTCCGTTTATTGTCTTCTCGGAGGATGAGGGTCCCCAGTAAAGTTCTAGAGGTGGTACCTCCTATATTATACATACATACATATATATATATATATATATATATATATATATATATATATATATATATATATATATATATATATATATATATATATATATATATATATATATATATATATATATATATATATTATATTATTATTATTATTATTATTATTATTATTATTATTATTATTATTATTATTTTATTAACACATCGGCGTTTCTCACCAAGGCAGGGTGACCCGAAAAAGAAGAAACACTTTCATCATCATTCACTATATCACTGTCTTACCAGAGGCGTGCCAACACTAATATTCTATCTATTGATAGATAGAATATGAACACTATAGAATCCTGGTTAACACAGTTTTGGGCAGGAAGGTATATAGGTGGTGGGGAGGACGAGATAAAATTAAATAAAAAAAATGAGAGAAGACAAGAGGACATCCTTGATATCCATAGTAAGTCTGTCACTTAAGATGTTTACGAATGTTAATGAAACTTTATACACATGATGAGTCTGGAGTAATACACGACAACATCTGCTAGCTCTCAGGACAAAGCTCCAGCGTGTGCCGGGTCCTCCTGAGGCTCCAGCGTGTGCCGGGTCCTCTTGAGGCTCCAGCGTGTGTCGGGTCCTCCTGAGGCTCCAGCGTGTGCCGGGTCCTCTTGAGGCTCCAGCGTGTGCCGGGTCCTCTTGAGGCTCCAGCGTGTGCCGGGTCCTCTTGAGGCTCCAGCGTGTGCCGGGTCCTCTTGAGGCTCCAGCGTGTGCCGGGTCCTCTTGAGGCTCCAGCGTGTGCCGGGTCCTCTTGAGGCTCCAGCGTGTGCCGGGTCCTCTTGAGGCTCCAGCGTGTGCCGGGTCCTCTTGAGGCTCCAGCGTGTGCCGGGTCCTCCTGAGGCTCAGCGTGGCCGGGCTCCTTGAGGCTCCAGTGTGCCGGGTCCTCTTGAGGCTCCAGCGTGTCCGGGTCCTCTTGAGAGCTCCAGTGTGCCGGGTCCTCCTGAGGCTCCAGCGTGTGCCGGGTCCTCTGAGGCTCCAGCGTGTGCCGGGTCATCCTGAGGCTCCAGCGTGTGCCGGGTCCTCCTGAGGCTCCAGCGTGTGCCGGGTCCTCCTGAGGCTCCAGCGTGTGCCGGGTCCTCTTGAGGCTCCAGCGTGTGCCGGGTCCTCCTGAGGCTCCAGCGTGTGCCGGGTCCTCTGAGGCTCCAGCGTGTGCCGGGTCCTCCTGAGGCTCCAGCGTGTGCCGGGTCCTCCTGAGGCTCCAGCGTGTGCCGGGTCCTCCTGAGGCTCCAGCGTGTGCCGGGTCCTCTTGAGGCTCCAGCGTGTGCCGGGTCCTCTTGAGGTCCAGCGTGTGCCGGGTCCTCCTGAGGCTCCAGCGTGTGCCGGGTCCTCTTGAGGCTCCAGCGTGTGCCGGGTCCTCCTGAGGCTCCAGCGTGTGCCGGGTCCTCCTGAGGCTCCAGCGTGTGCCGGGTCCTCTGAGGGCCTCAGGCCCCCGTGTGCCGGGTCCTCCTGAGGCTCCAGCGTGTGCCGGGTCCTCTTGAGGCTCCAGCGTGTGCCGGGTCCTCTTGAGGCTCCAGCGTGTGCCGGGTCCTCTTGAGGCTCCAGCGTGTGCCGGGTCCTCTTAAGGCTCCAGCGTGTGCCGGGTCCTCTTGAGGCTCCAGCGGTTTTACAGTGCCGGGTCCTCTTGAGGCTCCAGCGTGTGCCGGGTCCTCTTGAGGCTCAGCGTGTCCGGGTCCTCTGAGGCTCCAGCGTGTGCCGGGTCCTCTTGAGGCTCCAGCGTGTGCCGGGTCATCCTGAGGCTCCAGCGTGTGCCGGGTCCTCCTGAGGCTCCAGCGTGTGCCGGGTCCTCCTGAGGCTCCAGCGTGTGCCGGGTCCTCCTGAGGCTCCAGCGTGTGCCGGGTCCTCCTGAGGCTCCAGCGTGTGCCGGGTCCTCCTGAGGCTCCAGCGTGTGCCGGGTCCTCTGAGGCTCCAGCGTGTGCCGGGTCCTCCTGAGGCTCCAATATATATTATATATATATATATATATATATATATATATATATATATATATATATATATATATATATATATATATATATATATATATATATATATATATATATATATATATATATATATATATATATATATATATATATATATATATATATATATATATATATATATATATATATATATATATATATATATATATATATATATACAGACACACACACATTCCTGGTCATCGGTCCTTTTTTGATTTCCTGCTTCTGCAAGGTCCTGTCATCAGCCTTGTCTGCCCATCAGATACCAACATTTTTTTTGTCATTGATATAGCCTTCTAGTAGCTGATCCTTGACTTTTTAAGGAATCCGTTCAGGTTTGTTCATGGGTCCTTGATTCCTATTATTAAATATTATACTTAAGTTGGTACCTGGGTGTTAGTCGACTGGTACGGGTGGCATCCTGGGGGGTGGTAGTATACCTCAGATAGGTCTGGGGCTTTGAAATGAGCTGAGGTAGGATATCCAATAGCCTGTAAAACTGATTTATGTAAAAAAAAGAAAAGGTGAAGATGTAGAGTGTGTCCTTCCCTGGTGTGTTCTTGTTAGGTCTCCCACACGTCACGCCATGATGGCGTCACCTGCCATGATGGCGTCACCTCCCTCTCCACACATAACATCCATTAGTCAACACAGGGGAAACACGATGGTAAAATGGACTCAAATGTAGTACAATGCCATCCTTAATTAACTACGTTTCACCCACACAGTGAACTTTGTCAAGTCACAAACATATCTGTTAAGTAAAAGGACACAAATGCAACTAATGTGACATTTTATTGTGGCAACGTTTCGCTCTCCAGGAGCTTTCTTCAAGCCGTTACGTAACGGCGAGAAAGCTCCTGGAAGCGAAACGTTGCCACAATAAATGTCACATTAGTTACATTTGTGTCCTTTTTAACATATTGTCGGTAATTCTACCAATATTATTACACAAACATATCTACCTGGGTGAAGAGTACGTGAGTGTATATAGTGTGGTGAATCAGGTGGAGAATGTTGGGTAGGTTGTGTTAGAGACGCACCTGTACGTGCCTGTACGTGCTTACGTTGAATTTCCGTCTCTAACACCACGTACCCAACATTCTCCACCTGACTCTCCACACTATATACACTCACGTACTCTTTACTCAGGTAGATCTGTTTATGACTTGATAATTCCAACTGTGTGGGCGAAACGTTGTCAAATAAAGAATCGCATTGTACTGCATTTGTCTTTATTTTTCCATCATGTGGGTATTTCATAGCATTTACCTCCACAGGAGAAACACACTGATAGTACACACTGCTTTTTACAAATATATTCTTGACAGTTGACATTTAACACGATATTACAGCGGCACTGACAACAACACTTACATATTTGTAAGGTTTGGACGCAAAATTATAAACATCTGACGCTGGAAATAAAGACAGAGAGAAAATAGACGAACACGGAAAGGAGAATAAAAATTCCTTTTGGAAAACAATCGTAAATATAAACACTTTTGACATTGAAAACCCCTGGAATGACAACACGTCGAAGTGTAAATAAAGTATCAGCTGATAAAGGTGAAGTTTGTATAATGAGTTTTTAAATAACCAGAAAGAGAGAACATTAAAAACTCGTTTGGCGGGTAGGGGGGGTTGGATCGGGAGGGGGAAGGGAGAGAGGGAGGGAGGGGAGAGGGAGGGGAGAGGGAAGGGGAGAGAACACTAAACAAGAGAACAGCAGGGTCGTCGTACCTTGATCACGCGCTCAGGAAAAGGTGAGGTGCGTATATGTACGACTGCAGTGCGTACAGGTACTCACCTATTTGTGGCTGCAGGGGTCGAGCTCAGCTCCTGACCCCGCCTCTTCACTGATCGCTAATAGGTCTTCTCTCTCTCCCTGCTCCATGACCTTTATCATACCTCGTCTTAAAGCTATGTATGGTTCCTGCCTCCACTACATCACTTGCCAGACTATTCCACTTCCTGACAACTCTGTGACTGAAGAAATACTTCCTAACATCCCTTTGACTCATCTGAGTCTTCAACTTCCAATTGTGACCACTTATTTCTGTCCCATCTCTGGAACATCCTGTCTCTGTCAACCTTATCTATTCCTCGCAATATTTTGTAAGTCGTTATCATGTCTCCCCTAACCTTCCTATCCTCCAGTGTCGTCAGGCCGATTTCCCTTAACCTTTCTTCGTAGGACATTCCCTTTAGCTCTGGAACTAGCTTTGTTGCAAACCTTTGCACTTATCTAATTTCTTGACGTGCTTGGCCAGGTGTGGGATCCAAACTGGTGCTCCATACTCCAGTATGGGCCTAACGTACACGGTGTACAGTATCTTGAACGATTCCTTACTGAGGTATCGGAACGCTATTCTCAGGTTTGCTAGGCGCCCATATGCTGCAGCAGTTACATGGTTGATGTGTACTTCCGGAGACGTGCTCGGTATTATACTCACCCCAAAATCTTTATCCTTGAGTGAGGTTTGCAGTCTTTGGCCACCTAGCCTATACTCTGTCTACGGTCTTCTTTGCCCTTCCCCGATCTTCATGACTTTGCCTTTGGTGGTGTTAAATTCGAGTAGCCAGTTGCTGGACCAGGTGTCCAGTCTGTCCAGGTCTCTTTGGAGTTCTGCCTGATCCTCATCTGATTTAATTCTCCTCATTAACTTCACATCATCTGCGAACAGGGACACTTCTGAGTCTATCCCTTCCATCATGTCATTCACATATACCAAAAATAGCACTGGTCCTAGGGCTGACCCCTGTGGGACCCCGCTCGTCACAGGCGCCCATTGTGATACCTCATCACGTACCATGACCCGTTGTTGCCTCACTGTCAGGTGTGTGTGTGTGTGTGTGTGTGTGTGTACTCTCCTAACTGTGGATGCAGGGGTTGATTCATAGCTCCTGGCCCCGCCTCTTCACTGATCGCCACTAGGTCCACTCTCTCCCTGCTCCAGGAGCTTTATCATACCGCTTCTTAAAGCTATGTATGGTACCTGCCTCCACTACCTCACTTTCCAGACTATTCCACTTCCTGACAACTCTATGACTGAAGAAATACTTCCTGTGACTCATCTGAGTTTTCAACTTCCAGTTGTGACCCCTTGTTACTGTGTCCCATCTCTGGAACATCTTGTCTTTGAATTCCTCTCAGTATTTTATATGTCGTTATAATGTTCCTACTGTCCTTCCTGTCCAGTGTCGTCAGGAGTTTCTATAACCTCTCCTCATGCCCCTTAGCTCCGGGACTAGCCTTGTTGCAAATCTTTGCACTTTCTCTAGTTTCCTAACGTGCTTGGCCATGTGTGGGTTCCAAACTGGTGCTGCATACTCCAATATGGGCCTGACGTACCGGTGTACAGGGTTCGGAACGACTCCTTACTGAGTTGTCTGAATGCTAATCTTAGGTTTGCTAGGCGCCCATATGCTGCAGCAGTTATTTGATTGATGTGCACCTCAGATGTGCTAAGTATTATACACACTCCAAGATCCATTTCTTTGAGTGAGGTTTGTAGTCTTTGGCCCCCTAGACTCTACTCTGTCTGCGGTCTTCTTTGCCCTTCTCCGATCTTCATGGCTTTGCAATTGGTGGGGTTGAACTCCAGGAGACAGTTGCTGGACTAAGCTTTAGCCTGTCCAGATCCCTCTGTAGTCTTGTCTTGTCCTCCTCTTGTGTGTTGTGTGTGTGTGTGTGTGTGTGTGTGTGTGTGTGTGTACGTTCTTTTTGGGTTCTCTCACCCAGGATGCGCACACTATCCTGTGTCACTTTCTCTAGCTCAAGCACAGGTGCGACCACGCAAGCCTCCACTGAACGCCTGTCCCTGTTTGCTGAGCCAAAGCAGCAGGTGTCAGACTTCACAGATTTGCCATGAAGTCGAGACTCGGAGTGCCTGTCGAGTTGTAGAGAGAGCTCAGCATGATTTCTTGAAATCTTCATAGTCTTTCATGCATGATAGAGAGAGAGAGAGAGGAGAGGGAGAGAGAGAGAGAGAGAGAGAGAGAGAGAGAGAGAGGAGGGAGGAGAGAGAGAGAGAGAGAGAAGGGAGAGAGGGAGGAGGGAGGGGGAGAGGAGAGAAGAGAGAGAGAGAGGAGAGAGAGAGAGAGAGAGAGAGGAGAGGGAGAGAGGAGAGAGAGGAGAGAGAGAGAGAGAGAGAGAGAGGAGAGAGAGAGAGAGAGAGAGAGAGAGAGAGAGAGAGAGAGAGAGAGAGAGAGAGAGAGAACATTCTTGAGGATGTTGTTCCCTCTA
This sequence comes from Cherax destructor, assembly GCA_009830355.1. Lineage (NCBI taxonomy): Eukaryota > Metazoa > Arthropoda > Malacostraca > Decapoda > Parastacidae > Cherax > Cherax destructor. Next base: position 51,717 of record WNWK01004362.1, on the reverse strand, counting down.
GTGTCAAGGCCAGCCAGGGTGGGTTGAACTAGCTCTAACACACACACAAACACACACACACACAAACACACACACACGTGATGTAGTGGAGGCAGGAACGTACATAGTTTTACGACGAGGTATGATAAAGCTCATGGAGCAGGGAAAGGACCTAGTAGCGGTCAGTGAAGAGGCGGGGCCAGGAGCTGAGTCTCGACCCCTGCAACCACAAATGAGTACACACACACACCTCTACGATATGAATATTGTCAGGTATTGTAACGTGGTAATCAGGGTTCAGTCCCAGGAAGGGGAGGATGAGGTCCAGCTCCCTGGATCAAGAACCCTGCACCAAGGACTCCAGCAGCAGCAAGTCAGTTAAAGAGTCAGCAGGGAAGATGTCTTCGAATTACTGAGAAAAATCAAAGTCAGAGTTACGAACGAGGCAGTCAAGAGTTACGAACGAGGCAGTCAAGAGTTACGAACGAGGCAGTCAAGAGTTACGAACGAGGCAGTCAAGGTTACGAACGGGCAGTCAGAGTTACGAACGAGGGCAGTCAGAGTTACGAACGAGGCAGTCAGAGTTACGAACGAGGCAGTCAAGAGTTACGAACGAGGCAGTCAAGAGTTACGAACGAGGCAGTCAGAGTTACGAACGAGGCAGTCAGAGTTACGAACGAGGCAGTCAAGAGTTACGAACGAGGCAGTCAGAGTTACGAACGAGGCAGTCAAGAGTTACGAACGAGGCAGTCAAGAGTTACGAACGAGGCAGAGTTACGAACGAGGCAGTCAAGAGTTACGAACGAGGCAGTCAAGAGTTACGAACGAGGCAGTCAAGAGTTACGAACGAGGCAGTCAAGAGTTACGAACGAGGCAGTCAAGAGTTACGAACGAGGCAGTCAAGAGTTACGAACGAGGCAGTCAAGAGTTACGAACGAGGCAGTCAAGAGTTACGAACGAGGCAGTCAAAAGTTAAGAACAAGCAGTCAAAAGTTAAGAACGAGGCAGTCAAGACTTACGAACGAGGCAGTCAAGAGTTACGAACGAGGCAGTCAAGAGTTACGAACGAGGCAGTCAAGAGTCACCCACCTTCTACTTCCATCACCCACCTTCTACTTCCATCACCCACCTACTACTTCCATCACCCACCTTCTACTTCCATCACCCACCTTCTACTTCCATCACCCACCTTCTACATCCATCACCCACCTTCTACATCCATCACCCACATTCTACGTCCATCAACCACCTACTACTTCCATCACCCACCTACTACTTCCATCATCCACCTTCTACTTCCGTCACCCACCTTCTACTTCCATCACCCACCTACTTCCATCACCCACCTTTTACTTCCATCACCCACCTTCCACCTTTCTACAAGCATAAGACAAGAACTCAAGGATGGAGGATCCATACTAGGCAGGCCCAACTCACACCTACTCATGAATCTCTCCAGCCTTGTTTTAGAGCATGTCAGAGTCCTGGCAACAACAGTGCCACTGCCCACAACTTTGTTGCACTCATCTACAACTCTACTGCCAAACCAATACTTCCCAATATCGTCTCTAAACCGCAGTTTGTTCAACTTGATTCCCTTGCTGCGAGTCCTGTCTTGCTGGGTACTCGCCACCACGTTGTTTACATCCTCTGTGTTTCAGTTTTCTATTCGTACACTTCAGTCATGTTCTCTCTGATTCTGCGCCTCTCTAGAGAGCGCCTTCAGCTTAACTTCATCCCTCACTGAATGCCTTCCAGCGCATTTATGTCCACAGTGGCTTCGTCAGTCCACTATAATGAGGAATAGTGAAGATTAGAAGGAGATTGAGGTAATCAGTCCCTCAGCCTGATCTTCAAGATTCTTATATATATTGGACTGATGAAGCCACTGTGGGGCGAAACGTTTTCAAAATAAAGACACCCAAGTGTTGCACATGTGTCTAATTTATCAACTTGTCTACATATCCTTCTTCGTACCATTTATCCACATGTCAACTCTTTGTTTGTCTACCCATTTGTTATATTCTCAATTAATTTAAAAGGTATCACGTTTCCTGAACAGTGTCCTAAGTTACCTTAGGGTCTAAAGCCAGCAACAAACAACAAAATACCTTACATCCGTGGACTCCTTACAGAGTCAAATGCTATGTTTGCGGCTTTCACAGAGACCCACATAAGGGATCACTTGGACAATGAAATATGGATCCCGGGCTACAACCTATACAGGTGTGACAGAGTGAACAGGCAAAAAGGTGGGGTTGGCCTGTATATCACAGAGTCACTTATATGTTCAGAACTACTAAATGCCTCAAATGATGTAGTTGAAGTATTAGCAATAAAGATCGAGAATCAAAACCTGGTCATCGTGGTTGTATACAAGCCTCCGGATGCAACGTCCCAACAATTCCAGGAACAGCTTCTGAAAATTGACCACTGTCTGGAAAATCTTCCAGCTCCTGCCCCCAACATCTTGCTCCTGGGATATTTCAACCTACGGCACCTAAAATGGAGGAGCATTGCAAACAATGTGGTAGCAGAGATAACACCAGGAGGCAGCTCAGATGAAAACTCGCACACACATGAACTTTTAAATCTCTGCACCAAATTCACCTTAAACCAGCAAATAGTAGAGCCCACAAGATTAGATAATACGCTTGACCTCATCTTCACCAACAATGATGATCTGATACGAAATGTAATCATATCAAAAACAATATACTCAGATCACAACATAATAGAGGTCCAGACATGCATGCGGGGAGCCCAAGATCAACAAAATGTGATCAGCCGCGAGGGAGCCTTCTCCAAACTCAACTTCAATAACAAAAACATAAGATGGGACCAAGTAAACCAAGTCCTAAATGATATACAATGGGAAGATAGCCTAAGCATCACGGATCCTAACCTATGTCTAGAACAAATTAACTCTGTGGCACTTGAGGTTTGCTCAAGGCAAATTCCCTTAAGAAAAAGGAGGAAAAGATGCAAACTAGAAAGAGAGGGCGCTCCTATACAGGCGAAGGCAAGAATAACGGATCGGCTACAAGAAGCCAATATATCTGAAATACGAAGGGAGACACTAGTCAGAGAAATAGCAAACATCGAATTAAAACTAAAGGAATCTTACAGGAATCAAGAAACGCGGGAAGAACTAAAAGCCATAAACGAAATTGAAAGAAACCCAAAGTATTTCTTTTCTTATGCAAAGTCAAAGTCGAGAACACCAACCAGTATTGGGCCCCTACTTAAACGGGATGGGTCCTACACAGATGACAGCAAGGAAATGAGTGAGTTACTTAAGTCCCAGTATGACTCAGGTTTTAGCGAGCCACTAACCAGACTGAAAATCGAAGACCTAAATGATTTTTTATGAGAGTGCCACAGAACTTGACTGACGCATGCCTATCTGACATCACCCTGACGCCAAATGACTTCGAAAAGGCAATAAATGACATGCCCATGCACTCCGCTCCAGGCCCAGACTCATGGAACTCCGTGTTCATCAAGAACTGCAAGAAGCCCCTATCACGTGCATTTAACATCCTATGGAGAGGGAGCATGGACACTGGTGTCGTCCCACAGTTACTAAAAACAACAGACATAGCCCCACTCCACAAAGGGGGCAATAAAGCAATATCATAGAACTACAGACCAATAGCGCTAACGTCCCATATCATCTAGATAGCCATCAATTACACAACCCAGAGCAACATGGGTTTAGAGCAGGCCGCTCCTGTCTGTCCCAGCTACTGGACTACTTGTTCCTGAAGACAAACAGAATGCAGATGTTATATACACAGACATTGCAAAAGCCTTTGACAAGTGTGACCATGGTGTAATAGCACACAAAATGCATGATAAAGGAATAACAGGAAAAGTTGGTAGATGGATCTATAATTTCCTAACAAGTAGAACACAAAGAATAGTATTCAACAGAGTAAAGTCTGAGGCAGCTAATGTGAAAAGCTCTGTTCCACAAGGCACAGTACTTGCTCCCATCCTATTCCTCATCCTCATATCAGACATTGACAGGGATATAAGCCACAGTGCTGTGTCTTCCTTTGCAGATGACACCCGAATCTGTATGACAGTGTCCACCGTTGAAGACACTGCAAGACTCCAAGCAGACATAAACCAAATCTTTAAATGGGCTGCAGAAAACAATATGAAGTATAATGATGAGAAATTTCTATTACTCAGATACGGAAAACGTGAAGAAATTAAAATCTCATCGGAGTACAAAACAAATTCCTACCACACAATAGAGCGAAAAACTAATGTCAAAGACCTGGGAGTGATCATGTCAGAGGATCTCACCTTCAAGGACCATAACACCGTAGCAATCGCATCTGCTAGAAAAATGACAGGATGGATAATGAGAACCTTCAAAACCAGGGATGCAAAGCTCATGTTGACACTTTACAAATCGCTTATTCTATCTAGGCTGGAATATTGCTGCACACTAACTGCACCTTTCAAGGCAGGTGAAATTGCTGACCTTGAAAATGTGCAGAGAACCTTCACGGCACGCATAACTGCGATAAACCACCTCAATTACTGGGAACGCTTGAAGTTTCTAAACCTGTACTCCCTAGAATGCAGGCGGGAAAGATACATTGTTATATACACGTGGAAAATTCTCGAGGGATTAGTACCAAACTTGCACACGAAAATCACTCCCTACGAAAGCAAAAGACTCGGCAGGCGATGTAACATCCCCCCAATGAAGAGCAGGGGTGCCACTAGCACGTTGAGGGACAACACAATAAGTGGCAGGGGCCCAAGATTGTTCAACTGCCTCCCAGCATACATAAGGAGGATTACCAACAAACCCCTGGCTGTCTTCAAGCAGGCACTGGATAGGCACCTAAAGTCGGTACCTGACCAGCCAGGCTGTGGCTCGTACGTTGGACTGCGTGCGGCCAGCAGTAACAGCCTGGTTGATCAGGCTCTGGTCCAACATGAGGCCTGGTCACAGACCGGGCCGCTGGGGCGTTGACCCCTGGAATTCTCTCCAGGTAAACTCCAGTGCTGCGTCCCTAGTGCTGCTTCCCTAATTCTGCGTCCCTTGTGCTGCGTCCCCGATGTTACCCGCATACAAATCCAGATGTCCTTCTGTTAACCTTTTTGGGGGTTAGTTCCTGGGCTTTTTGTGTATCCATATGCTGGATACACATATGCGGGATACACATATGGGTACCATATCAAACCATACCACGGGTGGGGTTAGAACCCGCGATCAGAGAGTTTTCAAACTCCAGACCGTCGTGTTAGCCACTGGACCAGCTGGCTTCAATAAGACTCATCTAACTAGGTTTGTTTGCAATCGTGTCATTACGATTTCTTGGGTCATGTTGACGGCTTTGAGGGGACTTGAGCTAGAGTTCGTCACGGTCATGCTAGCGGGAGATTCGTCTGTAAAAACTTGCATTTGTGGACATTGTGGTGCCTATGCTAACCTTCCTATTGTGTAGAAATATACCTAGTTGGATGAATCTTATTGAAGCTAGTGGCCCAGTGGCTGACGCGTCGGTCTGGAGTTTTGAGACTCTCGGACCGCGGGTTCTAACCCCACCCGTTGTATGGTTTTGTTTGCAATCGTGTCCTTACGATTTTTTGGGTCATGGGTACCATATGCTCTTGCGCTACCGCCCGCAGGATGATGTACGGTGCATAACAAACTAGCCACCTCGGTGGCAAATAAAATCTAACCCATACCTCCATCTAATCCTACACTTTCCACCTCCAGCCGCCCACATCCTGCCACCCACCTTCCTCCGCCCACCGCCCACTTTCAGACACATCACCACCTTGGTATTTCCAGGGTTCGCCCTGGGGACGGGCTTGTAGACACTCCTTGCAACCCTCAATGTCATGGTCATTTAATTCCTCTCTGCTAAGATTACTGTCATTTTCACCTGTGACTGTTTCTCTCTCTCTCTCTCTCTCTCTCTCTCTCTCTCTCTCTCTCTCTCTCTCTCTCTCTCTCTCTCTCTCTCTCTCTCTCTCTCTCTCTCTCTCTCTCTCTCTCTCTCTCTCTCTCTCTCTCTCTCTCCATTCTTATCAAAGCTTATTGCTTGGGTAGCATTTAAAATGGGTTGGGCAAATATTTTTCTTAGTGGGGTTTGTTTGAGAAGGACTTGTCTAGTATGGGCCAGTAAGCCTGCTGCAGCGTTCCTCCTTCCTTATGTTCTCTCTCTCTCTCTGTAGATGCAGTGAGTGAAGTCCACAACTGGAGAGTGAATAAATGAATCAGCGTCAACAAGAGAAAGTGAAGAAAAAGAATCCGTCACAATGGAGGGAATGAAAAAAGTCACTCTTATGGGAAAGTAAATTGAGAGTTGCGATACGCAACCAAGAGTGTTTGTGGAGGGTACCTAGAGCGTTTGTGGGGATACCAAGAGCGTTTGTGGGGATACCAAGAGCGTTTGTGGGGATACCAAGAGCGTTTGTGGGGATACCAAGAGCGTTTGTGGGGATGCCAAGAGCGTTTGTGGGGATGCCAAGAGTGTTTGTGTGGTACGAAGTGTTTGTGGGGATAAATAGAGCATTTGTGGGATACCAGCAGTGTTTGTGGGGATACCAATAGTGTATTAACCCTCCTCTAAGTTATCCGGGGGTTAATAACCCTGCAGTGAGTTATCCTGGGATAATAACCCCACAGTATTTTATCCAGGGTTAATAATCTCGCAGGCTTAAATTATATTCAAGGGATCGACTCTTTGCATCAAAGCCACAACAACAACATCAAAGAGGCTCTCTTCATTGTCATTCCCGGCACCACCAACCATCCCAGGGTCAAGAAAAACCTACTGAGAATACCTGGATGGCTTGTACAGGGATGGAGGGAGGGAGGAAGGGAAGGAAGGAAGGGTATAGAGCCGGTTTTCCTGACTCGTGTTGGAGTTACCACAGTTGATGTCAGCCAGACGAGGAGAGGTCGTTACCACACGAAGAGTCAAACAACGATACTAGAAACAACAAGAACATGAAGTTGGCTTCACTACTTCGTGAGAGGCAGCTCCCAACCCTTCTACCTACCTGCAGTTTACCTGGAGGGTTTTCCGGGGATCAACGCCCCCGCGGCCCGGTCCATGACCAGGCCTCCTGGTGGATCAGGGCCTGATCAACCAGGCTGTTACTGCTGGCCGCACGTAGTCCAACGTATGAACCACAGCCCGGCTGATCCGGCACTGACTTTAGGTATCTGTCCAGCTCCCTCTTGAAGACAACCAGGGGTCTACTGGTAATTCCCCTTGTGGCTGGTGGGAGGCTGTTGAACAATCTTGGGCCCCGGACACTTAGTGTTTTCTCTTAGTGTACTAATGGCGCCCCTATTTTAATTAGGGGCGCCATTAGTACACTAAGAGAAAACACAGTAAGTGTTCGGGGCCCAAGACTGTTCAACAGCCTCCTACCAGCCATATATTTGCCTAACTTATTTTTAAAGCTCCCCAAGGTTTTAACTTCTGTGACACTACGTGGCAGAATGTTCCATTAATCGGTAACAGCTCCAACAGCAGCAGCAGCAGCAGCACCAACAGTTATGGAACCCTATCCACTGATGGATAAATAGCTAAGGTATTAGAAGACTGTCTTCAGTATATTACCCATTTCTCTTCCTCTCCTGGCTCGTCTTTATTGCTGCATTCTTATCAAGATTTATGGACTGATTACATCGACTGCAGAGGGACTGATCACCTCGAACTGCTCATCTTCAATATTCTTCTTTGTATTGGACTGATGAAGTCACTGTGTGGCGAAACGTTTCCACAATAGAGATACCCAAGTGTCGCACATGTGTCTAAGTCATCAAATTGTCGGTTTTCTGAAGCACTTCTTGCAATCACTTACCCACCTGTTGATCCAGAGTTCTCCACATGTTCACCATCCGTCAGTTCATTCACCAGGACCCCCGCCCCCCAGCACCCCTGCCCCGCCCCCCAGCACCCCCGCCCCGCCCCCCAGCACCCCCGCCCACCCCCCAATCCATCAACAACTTATATATGCGACTCTGGTAATAAATGCCAAAATTCGGAATATTTATCACATGAGAATGGCATCTCCTTGCCAGCTTCTGGGTTGTCTTGCTGAGACGTTGCACAAGTGTTTGACGCTGCAACACAGTCTTCGATACAGCCAGATAAGATGCGGTGATTAACACCGTCAAGTATGTACTTGGACAGGTAAAGTATACGAGATTTCCCGGCATTAACTAGTGTCGTATTTACACTGAAGAGGACCACCACTGTGTTGGCCACTCTGGTGAAACTCCTGGACACTTTCTCTAGCTTTAGCAGTGGCGATCCTGTTGACAGTACTGAAGAAGACGGCGTATGAGCTTACCAATATGTGGTTGCAGGGGTCGAGTCTTAGCTCCTGGCCCCCGCCTCTCACTTTGACGCTTGCCAAATTCACTCTCTCCTAGCCCCGTGGGCCCTATCGTACTTACTCTTAAAAGTATGTATGAGGGTCTGAGTACTTTCAGGTAAGCGAAGCCTTCAGAGAAAATAATAAAATACTAATACTATTGATAATATAAAAAAGATAAAAAAAAAAATAAAAAAAAAAAAAAATAATAATAATAATGTCGTCTCGAGTAGGGCTGATACCCTGGGCACGACCAGGGTGAGGCGCAAGCGCCCTCCAGAGGGGTCACTGCCAAGGTCACACGAGGTTAACAACTGTGTAAATACCTCTCAGAACCGCTTCAGAAATACTTCCTCGAGGCCTGTAACCACAGTCAGGCCGCCTGAAACACTTCACAAGCCCTCCAGAACATTTCAGGCATTAGAATACTTGAATATTTGACGACTTTCCTTCTCGAACTTTTGAAGCAGCACAATGGTGGAGTCTGTCTTTTTTTTTTTTTTTACCCCTCGGGTGTTTCTCGTCTTAAGAATCCTCTTGATAATAAAGTTTATGTTGGTGTCTGAGCGGTTCAAGGATAAGCAGAAGCGAGACGGGACAAGTAATATGCTGGAGTCGGTAAGCATAACCTGGGAGGCAACCTGTAATATGCATGTCTTAGTGGAAGTGAGGGAGAGGTGGCGAGAGAGAGGGAGAGGAGGGAGGGAAGTAGGGAGAGGGATGGAGAGAGGAAAGGAGGGGGAAGGAGAGTCAACACTACAGTGATCACAACCTCTCCCGCACACACACACAAAATGTATGCTCAGCTTTACTTAAAACAATCTGCTTGTTATCTCACGGACACGACAATGTTGTTGTTCAGCTCCTGGGCCCATTAGGCACATTTGTTGCCTTTGAAATGCAGAATAAAGCCGGAAAATACAAATTACTTAGATACAGAGGGAGATGGAGAATAAAAGTGAGTGAGAGAGAGAGAGAGAGAGAGAGAGAGAGAGAGAGAGAGAGAGAGAGAGAGAGAGAGAGAGAGAGAGAGAGAGAGAGAGAGAGAGAGAGAGAGGCAGACATCCTGACCCTTCACTAGTAAGAATTAAGAAAGTTTCGGTAACGAGAATTAATTTGCAGCAAACAGCAAGTTCCAGGGTCAGTTTTTCCAGGTCCATCATGTCCGAGACCAGGTCGAGCTCCAGGTCCTGAATCCCTAGGTTCAGGGTCCAAGCTGATTAGGCCGAGGTATGCGCTGAGCTTAGGTTAATCCCTCTTAACAACTCTGTGATCCTGGGGGAACGCTACAGAGTGGAACCTCCTACCAGTTACTGACCAACTCTTTCTGGCACCACCAGTGATACTCGTGCAGATTTCAACGTTTTTTTAAGCCCAAATTCGTGTTGGTTAATTGGGCTTAAGGAGTCCCGACTGCTCAGAGGGTCAATAAGACAACAGGTTGGCTGGTTAATGATGGTTAATGTATACCGAGTACACGAAAGTCATTGATTGTGCTTGTGTACTGGAATTAAAGTAGATACACTGAGATAAACATCCCTCCTTATATATCAATGGTTTCATATACAGGAAAGTATAAAACACAACACAAGGTTCATGGCCTTTTATTGAGAAGACGTTTCTTCCACCAGCGACTTTTATCAATTCTCACTTTTTTTTTTATATTTTATTTATATTTTATAAATTCTCACTAACGTCTTTTCAGTAAAATACCATAAGCCGCATATTGCCTTATTAACGCACCCTTGTACCTGTTTATTCACTGTGTTTTCGACAGCTTCTTACTCCTGAGATCAATCTTTAGGAAGGCACTGAATCTGCCACTGGAAGATCACTGTTGGGATCAAGCAACACTTCCAGTGCGACAGGGAGGTATAGGAGTGCGCAAGGCAACACACGCAGTATTATTACCTGCGTTTCTGTCCTAGTGTATTGCATCCAGTGAACTAGTGAAGGAGATCGTCCCAGAACGTTTGAGAGGTATTGTAGGCGCTCATGGCTCAAAGTTCATCGAGACAGCTGCGCAGTGGGACAGCCTTGCACTCTTCAAGTAGACCAGCTCCTCCCAAAGATCACAAGCAGTCCCACTTGGACAGACCCATTGTGGAGAAAATCGCCCAATGTTTAACAATGCCTCAAGAAAGAACAATGCTCGTCTTCTAGCGGTGAAGTCACCACATTCAGAAGATTTCCGTTTTGGCAGTCCCTAATTCCTCCTTTGGCACTCACCTCAACCCTCAGGCCATTCGGATTAGTGTAGCTCTTCGCCTAACCGCCCCAAACACCGGTAGGTACATTTGTGGCAGGGAGTTAGCGGATTAATTTGGGCTCCATGATATTAACTGTCATACGTCAGAAGGGAAGTATGTCATACACGGAGACGTCAATAACATCAAACGAAGGTTCACCACGGCCCGTTGACCAGCAGAACGGGACCGTCAGGTACTCATGCCCAATAAAAGTAAAACGTGTCAAGATGGGGTCATCATGCTACGCTAGAAGCGGTAAGAAGATTGCATGAGACTCCACCTGTGACACCTAACTACAATACTCTGAAGCTGCAAGGGGTGGTGCCGTCAGGTTCAGGGAGACCCAGAAGATCAATAAATACATTCTATAACTTCGTCCCAATGGGACTGGAGACACTCGGGGCGTAGGGCAAATGTTCTCTGATTCCTTAAACAGATGAGTGACAAACTCATCACGGAAACCAAGGACTCCAGAGCGACAAGGTTCCTTTACCAGAAATTCAGTGTTGCAATTCAGAAAGGAAATAAATACCTGCAGCATTCTGGACACACGACCCACTGCCAGGGAGCTGGACGAAGTATAGGAGATGTAGGTAGACTCTGTATGTATAAATAACAAAAAAGACACAATACCGTGACTGGAACAATACACACACAACCCGCAGATAGAAGAGCGGAGCTTACGACACAGTGTGACTTTGTAAATAGTCCAAGTTGGACCGAAACGTCGTCGTAAGCTCCTCTCTTCTATGTGCGGGTTTGGCGAAACCGCCGGTGATCCTGGCGGTCCTGCGACGGTCGCAGAGACGAGCCAGCCAGCGCAAGCCGGCTGTCTCTCGCGGCGTGCAAAGAGATCGCTTTCCCAATGTATTTTTTTACTATATATATATATATATATATATATATATATATATATATATATATATATATATATATATATATATATATATACACACACATATATATATACATAAGCTTTGTAAAGATGTTTTATGCGTCAAGGAACATGACAAGTGGTATTAATTATAATGATCCGTTAACACAGTAAAATTACTTATTTATATAAGTAATTTTACAAAACCCGTCACGACGAAGTTTAGACACGAGTCTTTGTCTGGACGACCAGTATGTATGTAAGTCATAAAGTGATGTAGCTGGATATTTTTTTTGGGTAATTTGTGCTAAAATTCAGGCATTTTAAGCAACTAAAATTTAAAGGTTAGGTAAAGTTTGTCAGGAAACAGGACAAGTGTCTCATCAATCATTTGAAACCCATAGCTGGAGCTTTTGGTCATATGACTGAAACCTTCCATTGGTTTATCGGTACCCCATTTAAAAATTAATTACGTATTAAAGATCTATATAATTTATGGAGCTAACATTCACGTACTTTACGGATTTATGTAACTTATTTTAATTTAACTAAAATTATTAAAAATATTCTACTTTCTATTAAAGAAAATAATATTTGTAAAAGTAGGGTAAGCGTGAAAAAAAATTATCCTGACAAATTTTCTAAATAAAGTAAGAAAACGAATTCAAGTGAAGTGAGGTCGATGTGACCTTCATGAGTTGGTTAGTGTGAGCTGGGAGGCTCATGCAGGGTGATGCTCTTGTTGCAACGGCAAATATTGTTGCAACGGGAGACGTGGTTGTAACGGTAAATATTGTAGCAACAGGAGACGTTGCAACGGTAGACGTGGTTGTAACGGGAGATATTGTTGCAACGGCAAATATTGTTGCAACGGTAGACGTGGTTGTAACGGGAAATACTGTTGCAACAGGAGACGTTGTTGCAACGGCAGACGTGCTTGTAACGTTGTTTCAACGGCAGAATTTTTGAAACGACACTGCTAAAAGATATTATTATTATTATTACTATTATTATCACTGTGTAATAATAATAATAATAATAATAATAATAATAATAATAATAATAATAATAATAATAATAATAATAATAATAATAATAATAATAATAATAATAATAATAGGTAGGCTTTAAATATGTGACTGTTGTACAGCGCCTGGGGGATGGGGGGTAATCAGATTTGTTCCGAGGAAAAGGAAGGTTAGCTCGAATTCCTATCATTAAAAAAACCCATCAGCAGACTGAAGGCACTATCTGCCCTTCTCGACGGAGGCAAAAAAGACACTGTCAGTGTCCTTCACTCTGCCTACCTCACCCACATTCAACCAAGCAATTATGATACTAACATTCATCCAGTTTTTCTTCAGGTTAGCTCCATTAGTAAGCTCTCTTGTATACATCCTTTATATACATAGTGCGGGTTTTTTGTTTTTTTTTGTAAGCACGACTAAAAGAGCTTGTACAAAATTGACCAGCAAGTGGACAGGCCTTGACAGTATGTGATAATCAATTTTGGGTACACCTTTTTAACCGCATTTACAAAAAAAGCAAAGATCACACTATACAGACGAGCTTTATAAAAGAGCTTAGTGAGCGTGTTACCCCCGAGGCTCCACGACCACGTATGTTCTGGATCTGGCATCAGGAAACACGCTCAGCTCCGCTGAGCTCCTGTGTTTGACAATTTGTGGTCCAGTGGACAGTGATGCGTACTGAGTCCTGATCTCACAGGGCTGGGCATGACGACGAAGGATCGAATCCTGGCCAGCCGCAGTTCTGTTAATGATTCAAAATCACTTGTTTCATGATTTCATTATTATTATTATATATACGGATATATATATATATATATATATATATATATATATATATATATATATATATATATATATATATATATATATATATATATATATATATATATATATATATATATATGTCGTGCCGATTAGGTAAAACTTGCGATTTTGGCTTAAATAGCAACGCTCACCTTGCCATATAAGACAAGTGAAAATTTGTGTATGCAATAATTTCGCCAAAATCATTCTGAACATAACGAAGAAAATATATTTCATTGTGTTTGTTTATTATTAAATTAATGTTAACGTATCTAAAATATATTTAGTTGGGTTAGGCTAAATTAAATTGCGCTTGTTTTAATAAGGTTAGGTAGGTTTTCAAAGTTTCTCTTGGTACAAAATTATAAATTCTTACATTAACATAAATGAGAAAAATATATCTTTAAACGTATAAGAGAAAATTTTAGAAAGGACTTAATTTTAGATGAGTTCTTGCTAATTGACCAGTTTTACCTAATCGGCACGACATATATATATATATATATATATATATATATATATATATATATATATATATATATATAGTAAATATATATATATATTTATATATATATATAGTAAATATATATATATATATATATATATATATATATATATATATATATATATATATATATATATATATATATATATATATATATATACCTGAGTGAGTTCCAGGGGTCAACGCCCCTGCGGCCCGGTCTGTGACCAGGCCTCATGTTGGATCAGAGCCTGATCAACCAGGCTGTTACTGCTAGCCGCACACAGTCCAACGTACGAACCACAGCCTGGCTGGTCAAGTACCGACTTTAGGTGCCTGTCCAGTGCCTGCTTGAAGACAGCCAGGGGTTTGTTGGTAATCCCCTGATATATGCTGGGAGGCAGTTGAACAGTCTTGGGCCCCTGACACTTATTGTGTTGTCTCTCAACGTGCTAGTGGCACCCCTGCTTTTCATTGGGGGGATGTTGCATCGTCTGCCGAGTCTTTTGCTTTCGTAGGGAGTGACTCTCGTGTGCAAGTTTGGTACTAATACCTCGAGAATTTTCCACACACACACACACACACATATATATACGTATATATATATACGTATATATATATATATATATATATATATATATATATATATATATATATATATATATATATATATATATATATATATACGTATATATATATATATATATATATATATATATATATATATATATATATATATATATATATATATATATATATATATATATATATATATATATATATATATACTATATATATATATATATATATATATATATATATATATATATATATATATATATAGTGTGTGTACTCACCTAATTGTGGTTGCAGGGGTTGAGACTCAGCTCCTGGCCCAGCCTCTTCGCTGTCCGCTACTGGGTCACTGCTCTCCCTGCTCCATGAGCTTTATCATACCTTGTCTTAAAACTATGTATGGTTCCCGCCTCCACTACATCGTTCGCTAGACTATTCCACTTCCTAACTACTCTATGGCTGAAGAAGTGCTTCCTAACATCCCTTTGACTCATCTGAGTCTTCAGCTTCCAGTTGTGTCCCCTTGTTTCTGTGTTCCCTCTCTGGAACATCCTGTCACTATCTACCTTGTCGATTCCCTGCAGTATTTTGTATGTCGTTATCATGTCTCCTCTAACTCTTCTGTCCTCCAGTGTTGTTAGTCCTATTTCCCTCAACCTTTCTTCATAGGACAGTCCCCTGAGTTGTGGAACTAGCCTTGTCGCAAACCTTTGCACTTTCTCTAATTTTTTGACGTGCTTTACCAGGTGTGGGTGGGCTCTGGTGGTCTGGTGGCTAAAGCTCTCGCTTCACACGGCGAGGGCCTGGGTTCGATTCCCAGCCAGGGCAGAAACATTGGGCGTGTTTCTTTACACCTGTTGTCTATGTTCCCCATCAGTAAAATGGGTACCTGGGTGTTAGTCGACTGGTGTGAGTCGCATCCTAGGACACTGACCTAATCTGCCCGAAATGCTCAGCATAACAAGGGACTTTCTATATAGTAGTATGTCACTGATGTGAGCTAGGCCTGTATACCATGTACATGTACTTGTAGTAAATAAAGATATTATTATTATTATTATTATTATTATTATTATTATTATTATCATTATTATAGACTGGTGCTGCATACTCTAGTATGGGCCTGACGTACACGATGTACAGTGTCTTGAACGATTCCTTGTTAAGGTAACGGAACGCTAATCTTAGGTTTGCCAGTTGCCCATATGCTGCCGCAGTTATCTGGTTGATGTGTTTCCGGAGACGTGCTTGGCGTTATACTCACCCCAGCTCTTCGCTGTCTGCTACTGGGTCTCTGCTCTCCCTGCTCCATGAGCATTATCATACCTTGTCTTAAAACTATGTATGGTTCCTGCCTCCACTATATCTTTCTCTAGACTATTCCACTTCCTGACTACTCTGTGGCTGAAGAAATGCTTCCTGACATCCCTTTGACTCATCTGAGTCTTCAGCTTCCAGTTGTGTCCCCTTGTTTCTGTGTTCCCTCTCTGAAACATCCTGTCACTATCTACCTTGTCAATTCCCCGCAGTATTTTGTATGTCGTTATCATGTCTCCTCTGACCCTTCTTTCCTCCAGTGTTGTTAGTCCTATTTCCCTCAATCTTTCTTCATAAGACAGACCCCTGAGTTGTGGAACTAACCTTGTCGCAAACCTTTGCACTTTCTCTAGTTTCTTGACGTGCTTGACCAGGTGTGGGTTCCAGACTGGTGCTGCATATTTTAGTATGGGCCTGACGTACACGGTATACAGTGTCTTGAACGATTCCTTGTTAAGGTAACGGAACGCTAATCTTAGGTTTGCCAGTCGCCCATATGCTGCCGCAGTTATCTGGTTGATGTGTGTGCTTGGCGTTATACTCACTCCAAGGTCTTTCTCCTTTGCCGAGGTTTGTAGCCTTTGTCCGCCTAGCTTGTACTCTGTCAGCGGTCTTCTTTGCCCTTCTCCGATCCTCATGACTTTGCATTTGGAGGAATTGAATTCAAGAAGCCAATTGCTAGACCAGATGTCGAGCTTGTCCAGGTCTGTTTGCAGCCCTGCCTGGTCCTCTTCCGATGTGATTCTCCTCATTATTTTCACATCATCCGCGAATAGAGACACTTCTGAGTCTATCCCATCCGTCATGTCATTTACATATACCAGAAATAACACTGGTCCTAGGACTGACCCCTGCGGTACACCGCTCGTCACAGGCGCCCACTGTGATACCTCACCACGCACCATGACCCGTTGTTGCCTCCCTTTGAGGTATTCCCTGATCCATTCCAGTGCCCTTCCTGTTATACCTGCTTGTTTGTGTGTGTGTGTGTGTGTGTGTGTGTGTGAACACAAGAGTCAGTAACATTATTCACACTGTAACCATGATTTATCTGCAGATATGCCGGGGAATGCTGGATATGAGCGTGAGTGACCTCAGAGGACAGGTGGGAGGTGCTTTCTCTGTGGTGTGTGGGGGGGGGGCGAGTTACTGGGAGGTCAGGTGAGGTGAGGTACACTTTCACTGTGGCCGGGGTCGCTATACTTTCGTAACCCCCCATACTCTAATACCCGGAAGTAAACGTATCCAGCTTTAAAAAGAAATCAATGGATCACACACACACACACACACACACACACAAAGGGATGTCAGGAAGCATTTCTTCAGCCACAGAGTAGTCAGGAAGTGGAATAGTCTAGAGAAAGATATAGTGGAGGCAGGAACCATACATAGTTTTAAGACAAGGTATGATAAAGCTCATGGAGCAGGAAGAGCAGAGACCCAGTAGCAGACAGCGAAGAGGCGGGGCCAGGAGCTGAGTCTCGACCCCTGCAACCACAATTAGGTGAGTACAATTAGGTGAATACACATACACTCTCTCTCTTAGCAGAGGCTAGTAAGAAGCGGAGCCAGGAGCTAGGGATTGACCTCCCTTGCAAGCACATGCAGTGGAGTACAAATAGGTTAGTACAAACAAATATACACGAATAAAAAAATTCATAATAATCATAATAACAATGTAAGAGTGACGTTTAGTAGAGCAGCATCAGGCAGGATGGCGCTGCAGCCTTCCATTACCTCTACAGTTACTTATACATTTGAATATATTAACTTTTTTATGAGGATACTTGCCACAAGAATTGACTAACACCCAGGTAGAGGAGACCAACTTTTGCACGACTAGTGAAAGCTGAGTTCTGGTCCACCTACTTCACACGACGCCTTCACAATCCAATACTCTCTCTCTCTCTCTCTCTCTCTCTCTCTCTCTCTCTCTCTCTCTCTCTCTCTCTCTCTCTCCCTCAAGTATCGATGGTGTGTGTCCTCACCTATATGTGGTTGCAGGGGTCGATTCACAGCTCTTGGTCGTGTCTTCGCTGGTCTCTAATAGGTTCACTCTCCTGGCTTCGACAGCCTTATCGAACCTTTTCTTAAAGCTATGTACGGATCCTGCCTGTATCACTTCACTCTCCAGTTCGTTCCACTTCCTGACTACTCTAAGGCTGAAGAACTACTTCTTAACTTCCCTGTCACTCTTCTGTGTGTGTGTGTGTGTACTCACCTATTTGTGGTTGCAGGGGTCGATTCATAGCTCCTGGCCCCGCCTCTTCACTGATCGCTACTAGGTCCTCTCTCTCCCTGATCCATGAGCTTTATCATACCTCGTCTTAAAACTATGTATGGTTCCTGCCTCCACTACGTCAGTTTCCAGACTATTCCACTTCCTGACACCTCTATGACTGTGTGTGACATCAGAGGATGAGAGAGGCGGGGTAGTAACGACTAGGTCAGTTTTTGCTTGACCTGACCTCCCCTGGCTAGGTTACTCGCTGACTGGACTGACCTCAGCTGTGGTAACCTGCCTCACTGTAAGGTGTTTAGTGTGTGGTGTGGCGTGCGAGATCCTTTAATCCCTAAGACCAATCAGGAGGCAAATCCCTGAGCTTTCTCTAGCTTCTTAATAGTGGCCCAACGCTGGTGCTGCGTGTCTTAAGGGGCCCCTAAGTCTTCTAATAACATGTTTGTTTTTCCACTATAATCTACCTTGTCCATAATTACTATCGCATTTGTTTTATCCGTTACGTAAGGTGAAGTCTCAGGATCTTTCCTTAATTCATGGTATAACTTAACAAATCTTGGAGACTTTACTGATATTTCTTCTCACGACATCTGGAAGTTTATTTCCTTCATCCGAATTTTACCGATGCATTTAATAGTTGACTAAAATATCCATTTGCTAAGTCCACTTTCTCCCTCCCGTCACACACACAAACAAACACTGAGAGTAAGTAGCTTAGACGAGATATATAACTTAGATATACTGAGTCCTAAGTGCTTTAACTCGTAAGATGTCTTTCAAGAGAGAGAGATTAGAGATTGTGTCCATCGGAGTGTGTAAGATGTTAGGAAGTCTCCAGAGTGTGTTGGGAGTGTTCTAGAGGTCTCCAGAGTGTGTTGGGAGTGTTCTAGAGGTCTCCAGAGTGTGTTGGGAGTGTTCTAGAGGTCTCCAGAGTGTGTTGGGAGTGTTCTAGAGGTCTCCAGAGTGTGTTGGGAGTGTTCTAAAGGTCTCCAGAGTGTGTTGGGAGTGTTCTAGAGGTCTTCAGAGTGTGTTGGGAGTGTTCTAGAGGTCTCCAGAGTGTGTTGGGAGTGTTCTAGAGGTCTCCAGAGTGTGTTGGGAGTGTTCTAGAGGTCTCCAGAGTGTGTTGGGAGTGTTCTAGAGGATGTGTAGACAAATGTACTCGGGAGAACTGATTGTTAGATACTAGGAACCGGACTCAGAGAAGGTAATATTCAGAGAGAGAGGAATCGTTCAGGACCCTGTACACTGTGTACGTTAGGCCCATATTGGAGTATGCAGCACCAGTTTGGAACCCACACCTAGCCAAGCACGTAAAGAAACTAGATAAAGTGCAAATGTTTGCAACAAGACTAGTCCCGGAGCTAAGGGGAATGTCCTACGAGGAGAGGTTAAGGGAAATCGACCTGACAACACTGGAGGACAGGAGAGATAGGGGGACATGATAACGCTATATTAAATACTGAGAGGAATTGACAAGGTGGACAGAGACAGTATGTTCCAGAGATGGGACACAGCAACAAGGGGACACAGTTGGAAGTTGAAGACTCAGATGAATCACAGGGATGTTAGGAAGTATTTCTTCAGTCACAGAGTGGTCAGGAAGTGGAATAGTTTGGGAAGCGATGTAGTGGAGGCAGGTTCCATACATAGCTTTAAGAAGAGGTATGATAAAGCTCATGGCGCAGGGAGAGTGACCCAGTAGCTGCCAGTGAAGAGGCGAGGCCAGGAGCTATGACTCAACCCCTGTAACCACAACTAGGCGAGTACAGACAGAGGGCATATGAGAAAGTCCACACCGAGTGTATCTGCAGAGGACTTTACTTCAAGTACAGACGAAGAGAAAGAAAGAAAAATAAAAGGTGAGTCAAACATAGATAGAAGAGAGGTAAAGGACAGAGAAACGAAGGTTAATGAGAGTCTGGAATAAAGCGAAAGACAATGATAAAGTAAGAGGTTGCAATAACCATGTGTCTTCATGATTCCTTCACCCCCTGTAACTGTGTGTGGTCTGGACCATGATCCCGACGTGTAGGTGTACCTGACGTGTGTGTAGGTGTACCTGACGTGTGTGTAGGTGTACCTGACGTGTGTGTAGGTGTACCTGACGTGTGTGTAGGTGTACCTGACGTGTGTGTAGGTGTACCTGACGTGTGTGTAGGTGTACCTGACGTGTGTGTAGGTGTACCTGACGTGTGTGTAGGTGTACCTGACGTGTGTGTAGGTGTACCTGACGTGTGTGTAGGTGTACCTGACGTGTGTGTAGGTGTACCTGACGTGTGTGTAGGTGTACCTGACGTGTGTGTAGTTGTGTCTGACGTGTGTGTATGTGTACCTGACGTGTGTGTGTAGGTGTACCTGACGTGTGTGTGTAGGTGTACCTGACGTGTGTGTGTAGGTGTACCTGACGTGTGTGTGTAGGTGTACCTGACTGTGTGTGTAGGTGTACCTGACGTGTGTGTGTATGTGTACCTGACGTGTGTGTGTAGGTGTACCTGACGTGTAGGTGTACCTGACGTGTGTGTAGGTGTACCTGACGTGTGTGTAGGTGTACCTGACGTGTGTGTGTAGGTGTACCTGACGTGTGTGTAGGTGTACCTGACGTGTGTGTAGGTGTACCTGACGTGTACCTGACGTGTAGGTGTACCTGACGTGTGTGTAGGTGTACCTGACTGTGTGTGTATGTGTACCTGACGTGTGTGTAGGTGTAGGTGCACCTGACGTGTGTGTAGGTGTAGGTGTACCTGTCGTGTGTAGGTGTACCTGCCGTGTGTGGTGTACCTGACGTGTGTGTATGTGTACCTGACGTGTGTGTGTAGGTGTACCTGACGTGTGTGTAGGTGTAGGTGTACCTGTCGTGTGTGTAGGTGTACCTGCCGTGTGTGTATGTGTACCTGACGTGTGTGTATGTGTACCTGACGTGTGTGTGTAGGTGTACCTGACGTGTGTGTAGGTGTACCTGACGTGTGTGTAGGTGTACCTGACGTGTAGGTGTACCTGACGTGTAGGTGTACCTGACGTGTAGGTGTACCTGACGGTGTAGGTGTTGAGGTGTAGGTGTACCTGACGTGTGTGTAGGTGTAGGTAGGTGAGGGTACCTGACGTGTGTGTAGGTGTGGTGACGTGTGTGTAGGTGTACCTGACGTGTGTGTAGATGTACCTGACGTGTGTATAGGTGTAGGTGTACCTGACGTGTGTGTACTGCCTGACGGTGAAGGTTAGTGTACCTGACGTGTGACCTGCCCTCACGGCATTGTTTTCCATGCAGAATCATCGACGGAGGCAATCGAATCCTAGCATTGTTGCATTCCTGCAGTAACCTTCTCCTGACTGGGAGGTCAACGTAAAATACTAAAAATCAAATCATTTCTCATTGTTTTTTTGTGCCTTGTGATTGCAGTCCAAAAACCCCAAAACCTAAAAACACTCCAGGTTACTATTTATTTATTACATTTCAGGATAGTAGTTCACCCTCTTAAAACATGTTCATATTTTACATAATAGGCTAGCCCTTGTCCTAATAAAATGTCACCTTTTTGCTTTTTTGTTCTGTTTCGTAGGGTGAAGTCCAGGATCTTTCTTTAATTCATGGTGTAACTTAACAAATCTTTGAGGACCTCTGTAACACAATTGTTATTAACTATATTAGTAAAATGGCCAATTTGTACCTAAACAGGATAAACACAAAAAAATATCCATTTTTAAATATCCACAAGCTACTAAAGACAAGCTGTTCAAAACAGATATATACGAGTTATTTCACAGGAAAAAAATACCATATAGCTTTAAAAATGCAGTTGGTTGACTACCCACCCGCAAACAACAGTAACAATCCTAACTAAGATACTCCAGTCATAACAAAAAATATTATGCAGGGGAAATATTTTACCCGCAACGTTTCACCCACGAGTGACCTTTATCACCTATAGGTAGTTCCCTTAAGACCACTTCTGGGGGAAACTATGTACCAATGACTGGACTGCATTACTTATCCCTACCATCCATATCTCTCTCTCTGTTTTTCTGTTTCTCTCTCTCTCTCTATCCGTCTCTGTTTCTCTCTCTCTATCCGTCTCTGTTTCTCTCTATCCGTCTCTGTTTCTCTCTCTCTCTCTATCCGTCTGTTTCTCTCTCTCTCTATCCGTCTCTCTTCTTCTCTCTATCCGTCTTGTTCTCTCTATCCGTCTCTGTTTCCTTCTCTCTATCCGTCTTTGTTTCTCTTCTATCCGTCTCTGTTTCTCTCCTCTCTCTCTATCCGTCTCTGTTTCTCTCTCTCATCGTCTCTGTCTCTCTCTCTCTATCCGTCTCTGTTTCTTCTCTCTCTCTATCCGTCTTTGTTTCTCTCTCTCTCTATCCGTCTCTGTTTCTCTCTCTTCTCTCTCTATCCGTCTCTGTTTCTCTCTCTCTCTCTATCCGTCTCTGTTTCTCTCTCTCTATCCGTCTCTGTCTCTCTCTCTCTCTCTCTATCCGTCTCTGTTTCTCTCTCTCTCTCTATCCGTCTCTGTTTCTCTCTCTCTATCCGTCTCTGTTTCTCTCTCTCTATCCGTCTCTGTTTCTCTCTCTCTATCCGTCTCTGTTTCTCTCTCTCTATCCGTCTCTGTTTCTCTCTCTCCGTCTCTGTTTCTCTCTCTCTCATCCGTCTCTGTTTCTCTCTCTCTCTCTCTATCCGTCTCTTTCTCTCCTCTCTCTCTATCCGTCTCTGTCTCTCTCTCTCCGTCTTTTTCTCTCTATCCGTCTCTGTTTCTCTCTTTCTATCCGTCTCTGTTTCTCTCTCTATCCGTCTCTGTTCCTCGTCTTTTCTTCTTCTCGTTTTCTCTTCCGTTCTGTTTCCTTCTCTCTCTTCTCCTCTCTCTCAAAACATAAAGACGGATAGAGAGAGAGAGAAACAGAGACGGATAGAGAGAGAGAGAAACAGAGACGGATAGAGAGAGAGAGAAACAGAGACGGATAGAGAGAGAGAGAAACAGAGACGGATAGAGAGAGAGAGAAACAGAGACGGATACGTCTCTGTTTCTCTCTCTCTCTCTATCCGTCTCTGTTTTCCCCACACTCCTGACGAGGATGTCACCTACTGTTTCCCGCACCATCAGGTGATGATCACACTGCCTGCGTCAGGGACAACAATATCATTACACACCAACGGTACTGACGGTTTACGTTGTACCACACCACCACCACTGCTACTTGTACCACACCACCACCACCACTGCTACTTGTACCACACCACCACCACCACTGCTACTTGTACCACACCACCACCACCACTGCTACTTGTACCACACCACCACCACCACCACTGCTACTTGTACCACACCACCACCACTGCTACTTGTACCGCACCACCACCACCACTGCTACTTGTACCACACCACCACCACTGCTACTTGTACCACACCACCACCACTGCTACTTGTACCACACCACCAACACTGCTACTTGTACCACACCACCACTGCTACTTGTACCACACCACCACCACCACTGCTACTTATACCACACCACCACCACTGCTACTTGTACCACACCACCACCACTGCTACTTGTACCACACCACCACCACCACTGCTACTTGTACCACACCACCAACACTGCTACTTGTACCACACCACCACCACTGCTACTTGTACCACACCACCAACACTGCTACTTGTACCACACCACCACCACCACTCTACTTGTACCACACCACCACCACCACTGCTACTTGTACCACACCACCACCACTGCTACTTGTACCACACCACCACCACCACTGCTACTTGTACCACACCACCACCACCACTGCTACTTGTACCACACCACCACCACCACTGCTACTTGTACCACACCACCACCACCTGCTACTTGTACCACACCACCACCACCACTGCTACTTGTACCACACCACCACCACTGCTACTTGTACCACACCACCACCACCACTGCTACTTGTCCACACCACCACCACTGCCTTGTACCACACCACCACCACTGCTACTTGTACCACACCACCACCACCACTGCTACTTGTACCACACCACCACACTGCTCTGCCACCACCACCACTGCTACTTGTACCACACCACCACCACTGCTACTTGTACCACACCACCACCACCACTGCTACTTGTACCACACCACCACCACTGCTACTTGTACCACACCACCACCACCACTGCTACTTGTACCACACCACCACTGCTACTTGTACCACACCACCACCACCACTGCTACTTGTACCACACCACCACTGCTACTTGTACCACACCACCACCACCACTGCTACTTGTACCACACCACCACCACCACTGCTACTTATACCACACCACCACCACCACTGCTACTTGTACCACACCACCACCACTGCTACTTATACCACACCACCACCACTGCTACTTGTACCACACCACCACCACCACCACTGCTACTTGTACCACACCACCACCACCACTGCTACTTGTACCACACCACCACCACCACTGCTACTTGTACCACACCACCACTGCTACTTGTACCACTAATACCAACCACCACTGCTACTTGTACCACTAATACCAACCACACCTGACGTTCATCAATACACCAAATTAACAGGTCACAATGGTTGTATGATGGTTACGAGGCGAAGCCCAGGAGCTGGTGTCTCTCTCACACACACAGCCACAGTAAAACTTCACGCTCTTCCATAAAATTTGGCCAACTTTGCATACTCCTCAATGATCTTACCTTAAATAGTTCTTACGTGTTTGTGTGTTCGTCGGGGTGACGTGGCAAGAACGCTCGACACACAAGCAGGAAAAAATACGATCTTTAGGTCCTTGACACCTCCAAAATGTAAAACTGTTCTTGAAGTTAAAAATAAATAAACGCATTTAATACTTACCGAGTTCCATTAAGCTGAAGCTAAAACGATTATAAACGATCCTTGTGTACTAGGCAAAGATGACTTGTGTACTAGGCAAAGATGACTTGTGTACTAGGCAAAGATGACTTGTGTACTAGGCAAAGATGACAAGTTTTATCAAAATTTTAATGATACTTGGTTAATGAGGTTTTAGGTCTGTTGATTATAAGAGGGTCATTAAGACCACACATGACCTGTTCAAGTGAACCTCAATCATTAACTAGCGCTTATCTTAGTTATTTACATAAACAACCACATACTTTTTAATTTATATATATTCTAGCATAAAGACGAGAAATTGCTATTTTTTAATAATAAAATGTTAATTATCTTAAGAGAAGAATTAATTTATACTGCTCTAGGAAGACAATATTTTTTTCTAATCTTTTAGTTATATTTAAGTATTGTAACTTTAAATAATAAGTAATTTCAATCGTTTTTGTTTTAGGCTTTTGTTTTTCTGATTTGCATATACTAGATCATTTGTGTCCCTTTTGTAGGAGAGCGCCCTGGGCAGCTGCCTGCCTGCCTTAATTAACCCTAAATCCTACCCAGCGCCAGGCTCTATATAAATAATCCTTTGAATTACATCGCTTAGCAGTTAATATGCTATTACAACAACAATAATAATAATAATAATAATAATCAAAGAAGAACCTTTGCAAGTTACGCTTAGTGAGGAAGGAAATGTTTCGTGTTGTATGTGTTGCCTCTACTTTACCTCTGTGAATTGGTCATGTTCACTGCAACACAATCGGCCCTTAAGGTTCATCGCTTGTCTGAGTTTTGACTGATATAACGACTAGGTTTTCCCTGTTGTAGAGAGAAAACTCTCTCTCTCTCTCTCTCTCTCTCTCTCTCTCTCTCACTCTTATCATTCGCCAAGATATTGTACAGTTGATGACAGAACCGTGAGCAATCCAGATGACCCGTCAACCTCACTAGAGACACTGTCAAGACACTGCCTAGTCACTGCCTTGTCACTGTCTCGACCTCGATGACACAAGCACCAGCAACTCCTCTCTCAGAACCTCACTACCTCACCATCCTGGCTGCTGGGAGGGATGGAGTCATAACTCGAACCTTACAACACGTCGGTGTGGATAATCGTCTGGGAAACACAAATAAACATTGCAATATAAAAGGGGAAAATTTTCGCATCATTCATTTGTCCGTGAGTCCTTGACTGGCAGTAATCTTTTTGTTTGACTGAAATGTCTGGTAAATATTTCCTACGCCGTCATTACGAGGATGTGAAGTACTGAGGTATAATCGTCGAGGACTTGCAAATACAAAAGCGATGATTCTTCCTTCAGTATTATACCTCAATGTGAAGCTGTTCCCTCTGAAGGGAAATTTGACATGAATAATATGATTTTATATATTCTGAGAGAGAGAGAGAGAGAGAGAGAGAGAGAGAGAGAGAGAGAGAGAGAGAGAGAGAGAGAGAGAGAGAGAGAGAGAGAGAGAGAGAGAGAGACAGACAGACAGAGAGACAGAGACAAGGACGAAGAATGATTGATTGACGTGTTTTCATGTGTCTCCGAGGCCAGTGAATCATGGGCCATGATCCTCACGGCGGGGTTTTTAAGATATGAACTATTAAGGTGACAGGGGTCGCACAAGGTGTGTGGGGGGGGGAATATGGAGGTGGGAGGAAACGCATCAATGAACATTTTCAGTTATGAACGTAGTGAACAAGTGGCTAATAATGTTCATAGGGAAGAACGCAACCCGTGTCATAGAGCCTTGGAATGGAAAGGTGGGGGAAGGAGGGTAATCAGGTTTGATCTGAGGAAGTGGAGGATAGCTCTAATACATTTAATCAAGAGTCCTTCACTAAAATCATCACCCCTCCACCATGTGAACACAGTAGGGTCCAAGAGATGGAGAGCAGCTACGCCATTCTAAGAGTTGTCAAGAAGAGGGACCCAGGAGCTGTGACTCATCCGCCTTAACCACAAATAATTCAGTACGAGTAAGGACGCCCGGGTAACACTGCAAAGCAATTACATCCGCATCTTTCCGCTGAGTTTTTAACAATGGTCAACCTACACGTGCTCAGGCCGCCGGTGTCTTGCGGGTCTCAACCTACACGTGCTCAGGCCGCCGGTGTCTTGTGGGTCTCAACCTACACGTGCTCAGGCCGCCGGTGTCTTGCGGGTCTCAACCTCACGTGCTCAGGCCGCCGGTGTCTTGCGGGTCTCAACCTCACGTGCTCAGGCCGCCGGTGTCTTGCGGGTCTCAACCTACACGTGCTCAGGCCGCCGGTGTCTTGCGGGTCTCAACCTACACGTGCTCAGGCCGCCGGTGTCTTGCGGGTCTCAACCTACACGTGCTCAGGCCGCCGGTGTCTTGCGGGTCTCAACCTACACGTGCTCAGGCCGCCGGTGTCTTGCGGCTCAACCTCACGTGCTCAGGCCGCCGGTGTCTTGCGGGTCTCAACCTACGTGCTCAGGCCGCCGGTGTCTTGCGGGTCTCAACCTACACGTGCTCAGGCCGCCGGTGTCTTGCGGGTCTCAACCTACACGTGCTCAGGCCGCCGGTGTCTTGCGGGTCTCAACCTACACGTGCTCAGGCCGCCGGTGTCTTGGGGTCTCAACCTACACGTGCTCAGGCCGCCGGTGTCTTGCGGGTCTCAACCTACACGTGCTCAGGCCGCCGGTGTCTTGCGGGTCTCAACCTACACGTGCTCAGGCCGCCGGTGTCTTGCGGGTCTCAACCTACACGTGCTCAGGCCGCCGGTGTCTTGCGGGTCTCAACCTACACGTGCTCAGGCCGCCGGTGTCTTGCGGGTCTCAACCTACACGTGCTCAGGCCGCCGGTGTCTTGCGGGTCTCAACCTACACGTGCTCAGGCCGCCGGTGTCTTGCGGGTCTCAACCTACACGTGCTCAGGCCGCCGGTGTCTTGCGGGTCTCAACCTACACGTGCTCAGGCCGCCGGTGTCTTGCGGGTCTCAACCTACACGTGCTCAGGCCGCCGGTGTCTTGTGGGTCTCAACCTACACGTGCTCAGGCCGCCGGTGTCTTGCGGGTCTCAACCTACACGTGCTCAGGCCGCCGGTGTCTTGCGGGTCTCAACCTACACGTGCTCAGGCCGCCGGTGTCTTGCGGGTCTCAACCTACACGTGCTCAGGCCGCCGGTGTCTTGGGGTCTCAACCTACACGTGCTCAGGCCGCCGGTGTCTTGTGGGTCTCAACCTACACGTGCTCAGGCCGCCGGTGTCTTGCGGGTCTCAACCTACACGTGCTCAGGCCGCCGGTGTCTTGCGGGTCTCAACCTACACGTGCTCAGGCCGCCGGTGTCTTGGGGTCTCAACCTACACGTGCTCAGGCCGCCGGTGTCTTGCGGGTCTCAACCTACACGTGCTCAGGCCGCCGGTGTCTTGCGGGTCTCAACCTACACGTGCTCAGGCCGCCGGTGTCTTGCGGGTCTCAACCTACACGTGCTCAGGCCGCCGGTGTCTTGCGGGTCTCAACCTACACGTGCTCAGGCCGCCGGTGTCTTGGGGTCTCAACCTACACGTGCTCAGGCCGCCGGTGTCTTGCGGGTCTCAACCTACACGTGCTCAGGCCGCCGGTGTCTTGCGGGTCTCAACCTACACGTGCTCAGGCCGCCGGTGTCTTGCGGGTCTCAACCTCGTGTAGCGCCGGTGTCTTGCGGTCTCAACTTGTAGGGTCATGGTCTATCAAGGAGGGGAGGGAGGTAAATGGATGCTGGTGTTAGTGTAGTGGTGGTAGTAGTGGTATAGTTGTAGAAGTATGGCTCGTAGCGTGTAGTGGTTGTAGTACAGGGTTTCTCACACGGGGTTCCCGGAACCCTACTGTTCCGCGAGAGGTCGCTAGGGGTACCTCGAGAGGTCGCTAGGGCTTCAGGGAGGGGTCGCTAGGGGTTCCTCGAGAGGTCACTAGGGCTTCCGCGAGAGATCGCTAGGGCTTCCGCGAGAGATCGCTAGGGCTTCCGCGAGAGGTCGCTAGGGCTTCCGCGAGAGGTCGCTAGGGCTTCCGCGAGAGGTCGCTAGGGCTTCCGCGAGAGGTCGGTAGGGCTTCCGCGAGAGGTCGCTAGGGGTTCCTCGAGAGGTCGCTAGGGGTTCCTCGAGAGGTCGCTAGGGGTTCCTCGAGAGGTCGCTAGGGGTTCCGAGAGAAATATGATAAATAGGCTAATCATATGTAAATGCATTTTTTGAGTAATTTTTGTGTTTAATTTTATATTGGTAATTTTACTATATACGTACGGCATATTCTTGGAAAATTCTTGGGTATTATAATAACGTCTTCAACCTGCTATATCAATTAAAAGTAAAATAATCATAGGAAATATATTTAGCGACGTCAATGCGGCACCAGTGTGGAACAGCCTTTAGTGGTCAGTGGACAGGAGCTGTACTTGACGGATTCGTGTATCATTGACTCGCTTATTAATTAACAAACATCAAGAGCAAAGACAGAAATCGTCTCCATTCAGGTGAAGATGACATTCGTGTGTGTTTATCTAAAGTTCAACCCAGAATTAAGTATTTGTGAACCAAAAGACAACCACAGGTTTCACATTAGAGAAGCAAATTTCATGATCTATATTGGCTTCATTATTATTATTATAATAAAAAAGAAGCGCTAATATATTGGCTTCAAAAATAACATTTCCTTGACCCATATATTTGTTCATATGACATTTTGCCTTGATTTATCTTACGCCTTTTCAACATTGTCAATATATTATATTTTCCTTATGAACTTCAAGTTTATAAAAATGAAAGATAGTAATAATGATATATAATAATTATTATGTAGGGGAGCCCTGAGACATGAAAATTATTTTAAGGGTAAAAGGTTAAGAAACGGTGTTGTGGTATGTCTGGTAATGTGGTGTGATTGTGGTATTATGGCTGGTAGATTCCTATTACTGATGCCTGGTAGTGCCAGCAGTGGTCTATCTGAAGGGTTTAAAGATGAATGTTGCAGAATGTTTCGTCAACCAGCGACATCAGCGGTGGAAGATGAGGACTGATTACCTCAATCTCCTCATCTTCCACCGTTCATATTGAACCGATGAAGCTATTGACTGGCGAAAGGTTTTCTTAATAAAGATACCAAGTGTTGTACAAGTGTCATTCATCAACTTGTGGGTTTTCTAAATCACTTATATAATAGTGAAACTTTTACTTCTATGTCAATCTCTTTTTAGTGAAGATCAACCCGGCGAGTCCAACTTGCTCGCCTCCAGAAGCAGTTTTGAAATTCGACGATGACTCTTAAAGAATCCAGAAAATCTTTTTCTCGTACGAGCTCGGTGATGCACGTCTTCTATATTGCCAAGGAGAATATAAAAAAAATCTAGCCATTTAACAATCAAAATAAATCACAGTGGCACTGATCTTCACAAAGTTCAATGTAAACACAACAGAGGTTGGTAGAAAAGTCACCAAACGCGCCCGTAACCAAACACAAAAGAACAATCTGAACTGGAAAGTTTTTCCTCATCTGTGAGAGGAGATACTTCGAGTGTTTTGCTGCCAAGTACCAGCAACACTTGGTTCTCGCTACCTGACGTGTCCGGGAACGACGTGTTCCTCGTAGCCTCGCACACAAAGACAGCCGCCGCTGCCTACCGTTAGGCCAGCAGTGTCCTGCCTCTGCCGCCGCTGCTCATATTGTGATCCAACTGGTTTCTCGCACTACTGTGAGAAGCTTTATAGAACCTCGATCAGTGACATTGATCTGGCGTTCCTGTCAGTCTCGAGGGTATATACACAATGGTTATGCTATCCCATACTGTAGCATGGCCGATAAAACAAGGTTTAGGCAAAACTCGACAGAACATATAACTTAACCATGAACTCTTTGCAAAGATATGTGATTGATGAGGTTAGCCATAACATCAGTGGAGGTACAGCGTTCGGATCACGACCGAAGTTATCAGGGTTTGATCCTTGCATCTCCCAGTGCTCACCTATCTGGAGTTAGTCGACTATTAGAGAGACCATCTTAGAGAAGAACGAGAATAAGGTGCCCTGTTTGTTTTTCTTTGGTTATCCTGGGATATACATCCTCCAAGGTTATTAATCCAAAGAATGCCGTCGTCTCCACGATAACCAAGTAACCTATAGGGATGCAACACCAGGCGTTGATAACCACAGCCTTGTTGATCACCCTTAACAGTGCTCAGTTTTATATGTGCTATGTTAGAGGTGAAGCTACCAGCATGTGTCAAATAATAGAAGTTTCTCTGGATCACTTCCATTATATTTGTGGTTGGGCAACAATTAACTCCGTGGAGGACCTCGTATGTCTGCCTCATACTTTAAAATGGAGTTGGCGACTATCAGCGTGACCCTAGATTCCCGGGGATGCTCTACGCCCTAAAGCACTTCCTAGACACCCATAACGCAGGATGTAAGGAGTAAGGAGACGTCTCGTCAAGGCGGGCGAGACGTCTCCTTACACCTGTTGTCCCCTCTTCACCCAACAGTCAATAGGTATCTGGGTATTGAGCGACCGTCGTAGGCAGTATCCAGGAAAAGATAGAGCTAACACATAACACAGATCTGGGCCCCAGAGCTAACACATAACACAGATCTGGGCCCCAGAGCTAACACATAACACAAATCTGGGCCCCAGGACAACTATTCCACACTGAAAGCCGACGCTAAAAATAAACCATTGTATGGAGACTGGAGGGAAAGAAATGGAGGCATCTTTCCTTTACTTCGAACCTCATTGCCTCCCATTCCCCGGAAGCTGTATAACCCCCAAGTCTTTAGCGCTTCCCCAGGAATGTAATGACGATCATTCAGGCAGAAGAGTCTTCATCAGCGTACGCACGCAGCGCACGCAATAGACCAAAACATTAACCCCAGCGATTGTGCATTCAGCCATGCTGAAACTGATGATTTTTTTAGCGTGTGCCGGAAGGAGAGAAATTCTCTTATTTTGCCTAAGCGAAGGTCAAATGTGATAATTTTTTACTTTTTTTTTTTGATTACAAGGAGTTTGCCAGTCAGTCATATTCCTAAATATCATTATATGCTTCTGTTTTGAAATACGAAATGTTTCAGACACTGTTAGTGGTGTTTTGTTCGTCAGGAAACAGGACAAGTGTCTCCTGACAAAAAAGATGAAACTGAGGATGACACCCTTTGTAGGATCCTAAGATATACCAGAGACACTGGTTTATAAAGTTTGAAAACTATCGACTACACGACGACTATAAAAACTTCATGTAACCTACACAACAGCACTCAAGGATACTTCTCTCTCTTACATAGGAATTAAAGTTAACTCCGAACATGTCCGTATATACTGATATATATATATCTGTTGTTACATTTCGTCATGAAACAGAAGAGTTGTTTCCTGACTCGGGTCCTAGACATGTGACTCTCCACTGAAAGCTTTTGGTCATCTGACGAACGCCTTCCACTGGCTTACTCGTCCACCCCTTTAAAAATTAAGATTATTGTATATGGTATACTAAGTACACTTGACTGAAGACAACGTCAAGTATCTGTGCGTCGTTAAGACACAGGTTATGGTCGTCATGTTTATAATACTTAATTGTTCTTGGTTAATTATGAGAAAGTTAGTGCACAGGTGATGGCTGTATCCGGCCCATGCACTTTTTACCCTCATCAATTACAAATAAAATTGTGTATAACCGAACATATTTTGTAAAGCATATAATAATAATAATAATAATAAATAATAATAATAATAATAATAATAATAATAATAATAATAATAATAATAATACAAATAAATCATAATTATTATTATTATATTTGCTAAAATCAATACCCAACGTTGTGTATAATGTTTGTCATTAAACAGGACAAGAGATTCTTGACGCGGGTTTTAGTTGATGACCCACAGCTGAAGATTTTGGTCATCTGACCGAGGCCTTCCGCTGGCTTACCAGTCCACCTCTTCAAAAAATATGGTTATGATTATAACCTATTCTCTTCTTACAATATTAATTTCTCAATGGGAGGCATTTAAAGTTCATTAAAATAATTTCATTGTGAAAAGTAAGTATTTTATATAAACTCTGATCAAAGGTCATTACAGACATTACATTATTATTATTATTATTATTATTATTATTATTGTACGTGAATTATTTAAGTGTAGGGAGAGGTGAGGTACAATACATATGCAAGGTTCGTGAGAATGACAAGAGTTGCAAGAATTGCAGACAGAAATGTGCAACAATGGGTCCAAGGCAAGTGCGCTGCGTCAACCTAGTGTTGCGTCAAGCGTTCCCTCTCATGTGCAAGACTTGGTAATGTTCCCGTGTGCGTATTCTTGTCGGGATCTTCTCATCTTTAGCGTAATCGTACATTTGAGCTATTGTTACCTGATGCACAATTTCCTCTCTTTGTTTTGCGTAATTGTGGGATTTGTAGGTTACGAGATTTGTGCGAGAGGAGAGGGAATGATGGCGGTGGTAGAGGTGCAGAGGTTGGCGAATTACATATATTTGTGAGGGAGTGTTGGAGGATGGAAGAGAGGGAGGTGAAGGGTGAGGGAGAAATGTTGATTTCGTTCACCCTTCACGCCATCTTCATTAACTGACGTTATCTGCATCATTCACACCAATAAATAAATAGCACAACCACTTCCAAATACCTAAATACGTTCAGTTGTTCCATGTTCTCTACTATTTGATGTTCAAGATAATACACGTCGAGAAATGTACGCATCTCGGTGTACATACACTCAGATGTACGCATCTCGGTGTACATACACTCAGATGTACGCATCTCGGTGTACATACACTCAGATGTACGCATCTCGGTGTACATACACTCAGAGGATACTATAATTCATTTTCATGCTATTAAAGTATTCTTGACTGGTGGTGAACGTTTAAGTGCAGCTCACCTTAATGACCTGTATAGTCGATAGGCTTTAAACCCCCATTAACCAACCTGATATTCATACACCGAGCGGTGTAAGCTCTCTCAGCGTATATATGCTGAGAGTTTACTTTTATCTCTATTTTAAGTATTATTGTCTGATGGTGAAAAGGTCACGTGCAGCCTTAATGATCCTAGTAGTCGATAGGCTTTAAACCCCCCTTAACTAAGCTTATCCCCTTGCTATTTTCTGTTCAGCTTTCCTTCTTTTACGTGCCTTCCCAAATTCCCCCATGAACCCTTGCAATTTTCCCTCAGACTCCCCAGGGAACTGTGTCATCGGGATAGAGCAATGGTAACAACTTCCACCACGTATCAGATTCATTTTATAATTTCACACCTCTCCCTAGCATTTATTTTACAACCCCATCTATAAATATATCAAACAACTATGGTGACATCACGCACCCCTGTCTGACGCTTACTTTTCACTAGAAAATGGCTCCCTTCTGTCTTGTATATCCTACCCTGAGCCTCTTCTGATAAAAAAAAATATGTACTCCTTTTAGTAACCTACTACTTATTCCATACATTTGCAATATATGTCACACTCCTTCCCTATCCGCCCTATCTTATGTCTTTTCTAAGTCCCAACAATGCGACAAACAGCTCTTTACATTTATTTAAGTTATTTAAGTATTGCTAACTTACATACTTCAGTGTAAGTATTTGGTTCACATATTCCCAACCCTTCCTAAGTCCGTCTTACTCAGCAATTAAATATTCTGTCTTATCATTAACTGCATCAATTATTTGTCCTGTCACTTTACCCTGTATACACAATAGGCTTATGCACCCTATCTTGTCTACTTTTTCCATATACAAATGGTAACTATGCATGTGTTATGCCATTCTTTAAATATCTTCTCTTTTTTATGCATATTTTGCATATTTTAAACAAAATACAAATATATTTAGCAATATAACTTTAAAATAGTGTAGATACAAAGGCGAAATACAATACTGCAACAGCACGAATTAGATGCATGACAGAATGAATTGAAGTTATATACACCGAGATGTGTGTATTTCTCACTGTATATATATAAAGTTTACCCTTAACCCTTGATTTAGGGAATAACGTATCCTTGATTAGTCAAGGATACGTTATTGTAGGGGTGGACCTGGAGCCAGTGGAAAACCTCTTGTAACATGTCAGACCATTTTTTTTTTCATTTCTTTTGACGAAATACCTTCAATAACTGTTGTGCTGTTCTTCCTAAGCTGTTCTCTAAGAACATGTCTTCTTCGTTCCTCTGTACATTGCTATTTGTTCATTTGCCTTGCATGAATGTGTCTTAAGGTGATGATGATAGTGATGGTATCCGTGATGAAGGTGATGGTTGTGACGACGTGAACATGATGGTGAGAATCAGTGATGAATATGATTAATGAGACCCCCCCTCCTCCTCCTCCTCTTAACACTAATAGACTAATACCATAATCTAATTAGCATTACGTTATCCATTAAATCCCTCAAATGTATTGTAGAAAAAAAACATAAATAAATGTACAGTTATCATTATTCATTTATTTGTATTTACTGAAGAAAATCCACAGGCTGCAGGACAAGCTTCTGCTGCGATGTTTCGCTCTGTTTAGAGCTTTATCAAGTCACGAGTTGATAAAGATCTACGTAGAGCATTATACAATGCTCTACACTGAGTGTAACTGTCTCAAGAAAAGCTAGCTCTAGAACCTGTGTCTTTCCTTTACTGTAGTTGGCAGTACGCCTTTTGTATCCTATTTGCATTTAAGCATGATTTTTCTTGTATTGCTGTTAACAGTAGCTCTGCATTTTAGTAAATCACTGATGCTAGTATTGTTAAATAGTAAAAAAAAAAGTGCTAGTCTACTAATGGCCTGATCTAGGTTGCAGTAGTCTAGATAGTTCTCAGCACGCATCCTAGAAGGTGACGACGATGACCTGACCAAATTAAACAAAGTGGGAGAAACTGACCTCAACTGCGACCTCAGTTGACCTCAGCTCACTTGGCATGTCTCGCTGTGGCTTTTTCCAGGGGCACCCACAACAACGTGTGCACAAGTCGTTGAGTATCCCAAACTTAACACCTTTATCGTTGGCGCAGAGCAAACCGAGCCGTTCAGTCCGGGTAAGTTGGCAGTCTTGGGTGGATGTAAACAAACGGGCACACATCTGGTGTGTTGGTAGCTCCGAGGTGGCCACGTGTGGCGTCCCTCAGGGTTCCTTTTCTGTTTTCTGCACGTGTATACACTAGTCATTAACTACTTACTAGGTCTCTAGTTTGACCTCTCTTACTAAATAGGTGTCTCGTTTCTCTTCACTACACCCATGCATGAACAAGGTCTCTAGTTTGGATATAGGGTATACACCTAGAGGCGTGTATCAATGTATATACAGGCATACAGTGTATACACACTAAGTGTATATCCCAATGTGTACTTACACGGAGAGATTACTATAAGCCCTATCTTAGTGATTATGTTTTTCTTGACTGGTGGTGAATAAGTATGCTGCCTTAATGACGGAGTTGTTAGACTAAGCCTAGTAAACAGACTTAAGAGACTTTGGTGGTAGTGACAATATTGTATTTATAAGTTTTAGTAAATTAGGACCTGGTAGGACTAGGCAGGTTAGGTAAGGTTCGTCAGGAAACTTGAGAAGTGTTTCTTGACGCGGGTCTTAGGCAGATGATGACTCGCCTTTGGAGCTTCTGGGCATGTGACTGAGGCCTTCCGCTGGTTTACCGGTCCACCCCTTTATAAATTATGGCCATAGTGATAGGACTAAAGTAAAGATGAGGCCCCTGTGTTTTGAGCTTGAGAGTGATTATGTAAATTTTCCATTGTTAATTAAGTGGGATGTGCAATGGAAAGTTACATTTTCAACCTACGAGGAAAACGTTTTTTTTTTTTTTGTAACCCAAAATATGACCCAACTTAAAAATAAAACAAATCTAACCTAGATTAGAATGTGAATTCTAAGCAAGGTTAGATTGGGTTACGTCTATATAATTTGGTTACCAAAAAAAAAAAAAAGCTTTTCTTCGTAGGCCCAAAATATAGCTGTCTTCATTTCACCACCTCATTAATGTTGGTGAATTTACATAATAAATAATACAAGGAGCTTGTTTCAATATTTTCCCCTTATAGTACAGTTAACATTTATTTCTAGATTCCTCAAAACGAATCGCATAGCATCATTAAGGTTAGTTAGTGGTTGATGATGTATTTATACAGTGTCTGATGCAGTGTGAATGTTGATGTTAATTGAGCATGTTCCAGGGATCAGCAGTAAAGGTCTTAGAAGTAAATCTTTAGACTCAGAGATAATGGTAATAGATTACAATAGCAGGTAACGAACTCAGGATATTCAGGTAATGAACTCAGGTTATTCAGGTATCAGACTCGGGATATTCTGAAAACGGTCCGAGGGAATTCTGGTAACGAGACCACCAGCTTAATGTTGGTCATCGTAGAGAAGCTAGCAGGTGTGTACACGGTAACTTGTCAACAAGAACGACTGAAAAATAGCCTTCCCCAGCAACACCTGTCCCATTACTGAAGAGTTGTTTGAGTCTAGCATGGGCTAGTAGACAGTGATGCAAGCAACATCGTTGGCGTTCTCGCCTAGTGTGGAGTGAACGCAGATACCACCAAGGATCTGGTGAAGAAAATATTCACTAAGCTTGCTAAGTTCAACACAAGTGTTTATGTCATTCCGTGTGGCGGATGTGGCAAAATGTCTAGGAACCTTCATCAAGGTTTGAAAGCATAAATATTCATGTCGTAGGATAACCACAACAAAACTGAGAGTGTGTGGAGTCAGTATCATTAATTGCCACGTTCGTTTACTGTCGTCCAGAACAGCTTTAGCTTGTCTGGTAACTTGACTAAATTAATATTACCCCCCTCCCCCCCAGATTAAAAACGGCGTCCAGATGACCTCAGTTTCTGACATCCCTCTCCAGGACGTGATCATCCACGCGTCCTAAAACCTAATTAAGTCCAGCTTATCCATGCTGTTTTTGTCTCTATTTCATTAATTAATAAAGTTCATGGAGAGAAAAACATTTTCATAATAAATATCTTTGTACTGAACTTGTCTTATTTATAGAATAATTCTTTATTATGAGTGAACCATAGCGACTTGTTCTTCGCAGTAGGCGAAAAAAAATATGCTTGTTATATATGGTAGATGAACAGACTCTACCCATATTTTGCTCTTACAATAAGCTTCATGTAGTCCACCAGACTTTACATTAATATTAGCAACGGAAAAGATTGACTATAATCTTTTACATATTTTTTTTAACTTACATTTTTTAGAAAAAATAGTAATTACATAAAATAATATCGAATAAGTACTGTATATATGGTTATAATTAAAACCTAGTGAGGTTGACCAGTAGTCTTATAATATTATGTTATGATTTAAACTTGTGTGTTTGTGTTCGCCTCGTCACTGGTAACTTAGAGTTTAATGCTCCATAACACACCTAACACAAACTAATTTCACGCTCTCACAAATTTACAATTCTCTAAAAGATGTACAAGAACACAGGAGGTAGAAGAGACGACACACCACTGAAGGGGTTCACATCCTTCCAGGGGTATTAAAATTGGTATATAATACTGACAAATTGATGAGTAAGATACATGTGCAACAGTTGAGTGTTTTTATTGTTGAAATGTTTCGGCTTCTTCAGTCAAATACAGAGACAGCTGGTGTAGTAGTGAAATAAAGATGATATAATCAGTCCATCAACCTTGGAGAAGTAGTATTTGAGGTGGTCAGTCCCTCAGCCTTCTAGGGGTATTTAGATCTGGAGCTATCTTCCTCTTCCTTGGATCAAATTTGATTACCTTCCACTCTACAGGAGATGTATGACCCAAACGGCTCTAGCGTTTCCCCATAATTATAATAATAATAACCCTAGGTCCATTTCTCGGTGGGGAAAGACAGACGTGTCTTTGAATCTGCTGCACCTCTTCTCTTAGTAATAAATACTTACCGTCAAGTTACTCGAGTGTTGTGGGTCGTATTCTTGGAATTTATCTACAAATAATAATCATCAATAAAAGAAACCACAAGCATTGTTCTGCTCCTCTAACAAAAAATAGGTAACCTCAGATATCCTACCTCCAGCCTAGTTTTGGGGACACCACCAACCTAAGATGGTACCCACAATAGTCATCTAACAACTAGATATTTATTTACTGCTAGGTGGACAAAGGCAACAAGTGTTAGGGAACTGCTTTAAATGGTTCTAAACAGCCTCAGAACCTGATGTATATATTATCCCATCATTGTTGAAAATATTATGGATTTGACTATGTCAGTCAGTTGCTTTCTAATTTGTGTACTATATATATATATATATATATATATATATATATATATATATATATATATATATATATATATATATATATATATGTCGTGCCGATTAGGTAAAACTGGTCAATTAGCAAGAACTCATCTAAAATTAAGTCCTTTCTAAAATTTTCTCTTATACAATTAAAGATATATTTTTTCATTTATGTTAATGTAAGAATTTATAATTTTGTACCAAGAGAAACTTTGAAAACCTACCTAACCTTATTACAACAAGCGCAATTTAATTTAGCCTAACCCAACTAAATATATTTTAGATACGTTAACATTAATTTAATAATAAACAAACACAATGAAATATATTTTTTTCGTTACGTTCAGAATGATTTTGGCGAAATTATTCCATACACAAATTTTCACTTGTCTTATATGGCAAGGTGAGCGTTGCTATTTAAGCCAAAATCGCAAGTTTTACCTAATCGGCACGACATATATATATATATATATATATATATATATATATATATATATATATATATATATATATTTCTCTTTAATTATTTTACTCGTCCTTTGCACTGTGATTTATTGCCTCTTTGGATGTTTCTTCTACTGAATGGTTACGGGTCAATGTCTGGTCAGTATCTTTAGTGTTATAATTACGTTTAAGTCAATATTACAGTAAAGAATATAAGCTTTGTGCCACACTATTGCCCAGGTTGAGGGTATACATGCATGCTATTGCATATGCCATGGGGTACGCATGTTTGCTGTGATATAAGCTTATTGGGTTAATATATTGAAAGACAATTAGCAAGGAAAGCCTTTGTTGTACAACTTGACTCCCACGTCTCGCTCACAACGTATCTCCCACGTCTCGCTCACAACGTTTACCTCGCATGTCCCTCACAAGGTGGTCAAGTATCAACATTGTCAAAGACTCGCCTTGCTAAGTGTCATTTTCCACCATATATAGACAGTTTTTGCCAGTCAATGCAGACAAGATAGGACATAAGTAACATAACAGACATTAAGGCAGAATGAAAGGTCGTCTTAATATTGTCCATTTTTGCATGACCCCTACGGGCTTAGCTCTTCCTCTAAATATAATAATAATAACAACATTGCAGAAACAAACTCAGTGTATAGTTACTCTGATACCATCTTGCAACCTCCCTCTATTTCCAGGTCTTCATAATCCATTAAAAACAAGTTCATATATAATTCAGCACAAAGTAATGCTTGCAATTTCATATAATTTATGTATTAAACCACCTTAATATACATCGTAGGTTTATATAGAGATGTAAAAGATTATTCATACTGTTACTTTTTCACTTATGAAATTTAATGTTTTGGATTAATATGGAGATGAGGTTCTTGTGATAATCGTTATATAAATTATCCAGCAGTACTGGGTCGTGTAAGGGAGGCTCTTATATTTTTGGCCTATGAAGAAACCCTTTCCTTTGTAATAATTTTTTTTAGCCTAACTCAGCCTCACCTAACCTAATCTAGAGTTTTACTCTTTATATTTACATTAAATTATGTAAAATCTCCAGTTAACATTGGAGATTTTTATATAATAAATTTTCACTAAGCTATAAAAACAGGTAACATAGTAGTTAGACTGTTGGGTTTAGTCCTGACTCTTTCTCTTCTACTTCAGTTCTTCCTCTCACCGGCTATTCTTCTTCTGTCCCCACTTTCCCCTCGCCCCTAGTGGGTCCTTACCTGAGAGTCTGAACTAACTAAACTATAAAAACAAGGAACTCATCTTTATTTTAGCCAATGTTTTACTGTCCTGTCAATACATACATACATACTATATAGTGCTGGAGTGGTTGGTATTTTTGTTTAATAAATGTATGAAAGAGGGGAAGGTACCTAGGGATTGGCAGAGAGCATGTATAGTTCCTTTATATAAAGGGAAGGGGGATAAAATAGAATGTAAAAATTATAGGGGAATAAGTTTACTGAGTATACCAGGTAAAGTGTAGGGCAGGGTTATTATTGAAAGAATTAGAGGTAAGACAGAGAGTAGGATTGCAGATGAGCAAGGAGGTTTTAGAGTGGGTAGGGGATGTGTAGATCAAGTGTTTACAGTGAAGCATATATGTGAACAGTACTTAGATAAAGGTAGAGAAGTTTTTATTGCATTTATGGATTTCTAAAAGGCATATGATAGAGTGGATAGGGGAGCAATGTGGCAAATGTTGCAAGTGTATGGAATAGGTAGTAAGTTACTGAAGGCTGTAAAGAGTTTTTATGAGGATAGTGAGGCTGAGGTTAGGGTGTGTAGGAGAGAGGGAGATTACTTCCCGGTAAAAGTAGGTCTTAGACAGGGATGTGTAATGTCACCATGGTTTTTTAATATATTTATAGATGGGGTTGTAAAAGAAGTAAATGCTAGGGTGTTGGGGAGAGGGGTGGGATTAAATTATGGGGAATTAAATGCAAAATGGGAGTTGACACAGTTACTTTTTGCTGATGATACTGTGCTTATGGGAGATTCTAAAGAAAAGTTGCAAAGGTTAGTGGACGAGTTTGGGAGAGTGTGTAAAGGTAGAAAGTTAAAAGTGAACATTGATAAGAGTAAGGTGATGAGGGTATCAAACGATTTAAATAAAGAAAAATTGGATATCACAATGGAGAGAGGGATTATGGAAGAAGTAAATGTTTTCAGATATTTGGGAGTTGACGTGTCAGCGGATGGGTTTATGAAGGATGAGGTTAACCATAGAATTGAAGGAAAAAAGGTGAGTGGTGCGTTGAGGTATCTGTGGAGACAAAAAACGTTATCCATGGAGGCAAAGAAGGGAATGTACGAAAGTATAGTGGTACCAACACTCTTATATGGGTGTGAAGTATGGGTTGCAAATGCTGCAGCGAGGAGGAGGCTGGAGGCAGTGGAGATGTCCTGTCTAAGGGCAATGTGTGGTGTAAATATAATGCAGAAAATTCGGAATGTGGAAATTAGGAGAAGGTGTGGAGTTACTAAAAGTATTAGTCAGAGGGCTGAAGAGGGGTTGTTCAGGTGGTTTGGTCATTTAAAGAGAATGGATCAAAGTAGAATGACTTGGAGAGCGTATAAATCTGTAGGGGAAGGAAGGCGGGGTAGGGGTCGTCCTAGAAAAGGTTGGAGGGAAGGGGTAAAGGAGGTTTTGTGGGCGAGGGGCTTGGACTTCCAGCAAGCATGTGTGAGCGTGTTAGATAGGAGTGAATGGAGACGAATGGTTTTTGGGACATGACGATCTGTTGGAGTGTGAGCAGGGTAACATTGTGTGAAGAGATTCAGGGAAACCAGTTAATTGATTTAGTTGGACTTGAGTCCTGGAAATGGGAAGTACAATGCCTGCAC
The DNA here is from genome assembly GCA_009830355.1 of Cherax destructor. NCBI lineage: Eukaryota > Metazoa > Arthropoda > Malacostraca > Decapoda > Parastacidae > Cherax > Cherax destructor. The sequence goes on along the minus strand of WNWK01004362.1, from coordinate 9,317 downwards.
TTTAAAGGAGGGGTCTGGGATAGTGACAGCTGGGAGGGACAATTCTCAGCTGTTGTATCTGAGCGCCTCTGCAAAGACAGTGATTATGTATGAGTGTGGTGAAAGGGTTGAATGATGATGAAAGTATTTTCTTTTTCTGGATTTTCTTTCTTTTTGGGTCACCCTGCCTCGGTGGGAGACGGCCAACTTGTTGAAAAAAAAAATTATATATATATAATTTATTTACTTATTTTATCACATTGGATGTTTCCTACATTCAGGACGACCTAAAAAAAAAACTCAGGAGAGAGCATGTCAACAATGTATGTAATGCATGTGACCATCATATATGTTAAACACATTTCAATCATAGTTAGGCTCTGAGAACTAGTAGCCATGTTGAGATAGGAGACTTGTAAACTTTTAAACTAATAGTTCATGAGGATCTTGACCACAGGAATTAACATGACCTAAAATATTTCAGTGTTGACTGCGTCTGCGCAGTTATCGCCTGTGTACAACCCCGGAAGTGGTGATGGTGACCCGGGGGCGCCGACCCCGTCTATAGTGGAGGCAACTCCCGTGGTAGGAGCCGCCCCTCACGCTCCCTCCTCTGGCTTCACCACCAAGACCGTGTACGGATTCCTCGACTTCACTACTGTGGTGGGCAACACTGTCATGGTGTTCACGCCGCAGAGTCAGAGTGCTGCTAGTGAGTATACGATTTTCAGCTCAGGCTTTCAGATGGAAGTATCCAGGGAAGGACAAAGCTGGACAGGTTTCAAATGGAGTTTCAGATAGTTAGAAACCAGAGTGAGTAGATAGTTCACGGGAATTCGAGGCTGTTTGGGAGCATTTTTGTTAGGAAATATGAAGAGCTGTTTAAGAAGCATCACTTGTCCTGAGTGAGAATCTCAGCAAAGTGGGAGCAGCTCTGGATGATAAGTTTAAATTCAAATGACTGTGAAATCTGAGCTACATTTTTTTTTCAGGGAAACTAATGATGGCATCTGTCGATTGAATGTCCTTTTTTTCAAAGCATATTTGGAGAAATTCTTGTAGATTTTTGTAATCATAATGGCTTTTTGAAGCTATGCGTGACGTTTGAACATATGAATATGTAGGGATGTAGATAATGTGATGGTGAGGTTTTAATTTGAGTTCTGATTTGTTTCACACACTGTATTATGAATTGTATTCTTAGTCTCTGACCAGTGACGATGTTAGTACAATGGCAGCACAGAATTATCTTCTTTTCATTTACTAACTCGAGAATTTCTTTGACAGAACCTAAGCCCAGCAAGACCCAAGAGGCGCTTACAGAAACGCGAACCTCTACCCACGCCCGACCCTCCTCACGCTTTGTGCTCTCACCCACGCCCACACTACCGAGGCTGACGGCCACTTCGGCACCCTCAACTCTTCCTCCTAGGCACACTGTCTCACCTTCCTCTACCCTCAAGTCCTCCTTCTTTGAGCCAAACACTGCTCTAGCCATCGAGGATCTTTTCTCCGTGGCGCCGAAAGTAAAAAAGGTCGAACAAATATTTGCAACTCCCGGGAATGTTTACCAAGCGGAAGTCTTACCTGAGGAGGAGGAGGAGGAGGAAGAGGAAACAGAGACAGTGAGAGCAGTGCCCAATATGTCGAGGCGGCCAGCACCCTTCCGTCGACCTCCGAAAGACAACGCAGACACCACTGGAGCTCGACGACGTCTTGATCTTAACTTTTTTGCGAACCGTAAGAAGTCAGAAGCCCCTAGAAGAACTTTTGGTGGTTCCACGATTGTACCGATTACTGTAGAGGGAACCGGCAAGCTAGTACAGAAAACTAAAGTCACGCAGGTACGGCCACAGTCTCCAGTTTTTATCACTACACCTTCAGAAGTTATTGTGAGTGCTACTCAGGGATTCGCCTCACTCAGTATTATCGGTCCCTTCAGCACAGCTGTGAACAACGAGCTGGGGCAAGTCATTGAGCATTATGACTTCCTGTCATCTGCTCCTACGTTGGACGTACAAGAGTCCTATGACGTGTACGAAGTTGAACCGACTGCATATGTAGACCTTCACAGCTCCAGCGTGGTGGACAATGATGCTAGTTTCCCCACTGGCCTCGTCACCAAGATAGAGGGTACCATTGTATCGGACAGCCTCACTACCGTGCACGAGACGAGCGTCATTGGTACCTACATTGATGGTCAATATGCTCAGGTACTCCTAAGCACCTCATATATTTTCCAGACGTCGCTATCACTGGAGTCCAACATTAACAGCCATGTTGTGTCATCTGAATACGAAACCGTCAAATCTGTCATCAAAGGCTCTGCCACACAGTTTATCACACCAGAGCCCACCTCAGCCCTCCCACTTGAATCTCTCTTCTCAGGCCCAACTGGCAGAAGTCGTGATAGTCGCAGGAACGATGACGAGTCTGCCATCCAGTTGCGCATGAGGTCTGCTTTATCTAAGCGTCGAGGTGCACAAGAGTCTGGACCTCGCGCCCGTTCTCGGCCTGTCCATGATCCATATGTTGACGAGGAAGAAGAGCAAGACTTACAAAGAGCGGGATCAAACTTGCGCCCATCCTTCAGGTTCCAGCAATCAAAAACTGTAAAAACACCAGACGTTAGTACAATCTATGCTCAGACACCTAAGCCGACGACATTCAGGCCGCGCTATAAGCCATCGGCCACTAGACGTACAAGTGGTGGTCGCCAGACAACATTGCGTCCCTCACAGTCGGGCACCAAGCGGCAGGGAAGACCCACAAGCCGCTGGCGTCTCGGGGTCTCGCCCAGACCCAAGGTTAATGTTAACAGACGTCCCATCAGTCCATCGGATGAGGCTGAACAGACTGTTGAGGAGAGTCACAGTGAGCCTGTCTTTCAACCAACTCCAGAGGGGCCCATAATTCCAGATGAAGAAGAGGAGACTCTCCGTGTTGTGACCAGCACCCCAGCAGATGGCCCCACTAACGTCTGGTTTGAGGTAGCGACCGTCCGATCTCTCCACACCTACCGAGTGGGCACCAGTAAAAACACTCGGTACGCCACCTTCACCAAGACCTTAACTCACAGCATCGAAGCTACGCCCGACCCGAGTCTTCCTCAAGACGACCTCTATGAGACGCCACTGTTTGAAAACATTCTGGACAATGGTCCACGGGACGTGTCAACACTCCCACCTATTGACATCGGTACCAACGATATCTCCGCAGTGCTGGAAACAGCAACGGAGACCTTCAGCACCACGGAAATTATGAGGAAAACTTCTGTGTTGCCGGTGTTGCAGGCCGGAGAGACCTCCTATCACACGCTCACCCAAACCTATCATATCACCCGTGTGGTCACTGCGGTTAAAACTATGCCCCCATACGAGGCTTTTTCTTTCATTCCCGAGAACTCACTCAACGAGTTTAACGGTCAGTTGTTGGCTGAAGGGACCGAGAACGACGAAGCGCTGCTGCCAGGAGAAGTTGAGTATGACGAGAATGGTGAGATTGTGGAGACCCGCGTCCGGCCGCCCCCAGGCTTTCCCTTCCAGGACCCCAACCTTGCCGAACTAGCTGGTGGACAGTTCAATCCTGATGTTTTCGAAAAACAGCTGCATCCTCAGCTGGCTGCCGCCATGGAACAGCGACAGCAGCAGCAGCAACCGCAGAGCCGTACAACACCCCAGCTGGCTCCTGCGCAACTGCCTGCACCAGTAGAGCCTGCCGTGGCAACCCCAGGACTCACGCCTGAGCAACTGCAACAACTGGCCTTCCTCCGCCTGATGAACCCCTTCAGCTTCGGGGGATTTCCTCCTCTGCAGCCACAAACGACAATCACCTCCTCGCCTGTCACCATCACGACTGACCTCACCACCACCTCCACCCGCATCTTCCGCGTCATATTCAACGCGCGGCCCATTATGACCACCATCAGTAGTGTGGAGGTCGTCCACACTACCCTCACAACTTACTCTACTACCACAATAACTGTCACACCTAGTGTCTCACCATTCCAATTTCCCTTCCCTCCTTCTCCCTTCCCCGTTGGATAAGCTACTTCCCCACTAGAGAAGCCTCTACTAGGGCAAGAGATCCGCTCCTCTACTAATATCCTCCACCGACACAACGAACCCTCCTTGTGTTACCTCATAACATACCAGCGTATACAGTGAGGTAACCTCATAATGCAGGAATAAAACGCTGTGTATTTTCACGTACTTATGTACTAAAGTCGGACAATAGAAGTAGAGTAACGGGAAGAGAGGAAGTACTTAGAACAATAGGAAGACAACAGGTACTTAGAACAACGGGAAGACAGCATGCACTTTCACGAGGGTAGACACGAGAATGAGCTATACCTGGATAGTATTTCCTTAAATAGAAGAAAGAAGAGGGTCACAGTTCACTGTAGCGAAACACCTCAAGACAATTTGGAATGTGATGTTTACCCCCACGTAGAACATCGATGATTATACTGTAAGATAAAACATTCACCGAGAAGTGTATTAGTACTATATTTACACAACGTTTAAGCATTATCTAGATATAACATACTAGTAACTCCAGTTACTAGATGCTTTAGTGTTCGTTTCACAGGTTTATTTTTTATAAATATTCATGAGAAACACGAATCAACTTTTCAAAACAAACACCAGAGAGGTATGGGTCATAACATAGTTTACCTCCTTATCAGGAGAAAAATCTATGTTAATTCGGGCCGAGGTGTTGGTGGAGGATTATGTAAACGTCTATTTATAATATTTTTTTATAATTTTTTATAAAACAAAAACAAAAAATAAAATAACAATAGTATTGCATTAAGAGGAAACAAACTAGTTTTTCTTCGTATTTTGACAATTCATTTCGGGTTTTCAGCTGTTTGGCACAAATTTGAAATACTTAAGTAAGGCTAAACGAGGTCAGTGTATATACACAGGATATATAACCTGAGAGATGTATTTCTCTCAGCGTATATATGCTGACAGTTTACTTTGATTTCTGTTTTAGGTATTAAAGTATTCTGTGGTGGTGAAAGAGTTGCATGCACCCTTAATGATCCTAGTGTAGTCGACAGGCTTTAAGAGGAGCGTGAAATTCCCCGTCTCCTAATATCATGTTTATTTTTCCTCTATAATCTACCTTGTCCATAATTACTTTCGCATTTGCTTTGTCTGCTTTCGTAAGGTGAAGTCCAGGATCTTTCCTTAATTCATGATATAACTTAACAAATCTTTGATGACCATTGTGTTGTAGAGGTCTGAGCAAAGCTCATATCTCTACAACACAATTGTCATCTAAGATTTGTTAAGTTATATTATGAATTAAGGAAAGATCATGTACTTCACCTTACGAAAGCAGATAAAGCAAATACGATAGTAATTATGGACAAAGTAAATTATTGGGAAAAAATAACATTAAAAAACAGGGAAACTGACGTGCCCCTTAAACGCCATCAACCAACCAACCTGTATATACACTGAGGGGTATATACCTCAGTGTATACTCCAAAAAGAGTTTATAAGCTGAGAGCTTACTCCAATCCCTCTTTTGGGATTGGGTGCAGGAGATTACTCACATCAACGTAGAGTAGCCACAAGTATAGCGGCCAGTGGAGTATGGAAGATCAACTTTAAACAATTGAATAATAGGTTGTGATCCATGTAAAATACTAGGAAACAAAAAAAATAGAGCCATAGCAATAGTATATACAAGTAGTTTGTTACCCCTACATTGCTCCTATGATTTTTGGCTATTATCATTCTTGCATCAGTCATAATTAAAAAAAAATATATATGTAGCGAAATTTCGAATCTGTTTTCCGAGGTTAACATAATTAAGCCTTCTAGCCTATGCTATGTTTTTTTTTTCACCTTTATTAAAAAAAAGTAACTTGGAATTGTTACACTTATATATCATTTGCAACTTAATTTAAAACTTAATTTTCTTGGAATTCAGATTTGAGTCTAAAATTCACTATACGTAGAATGAGAAAATATTTTTATAGTGTACAGAGCGAGAGAGAGAGAGAGAGAGAGAGAGAGAGAGAGAGAGAGAGAGAGAGAGAGAGAGAGAGAGAAACAATACCTTTCTTGAATCCCTAAAAAAAATCTTTCTCCCAATCTTGTATTTTTCTCCATTACTGAGATTGGTCATCTGCCTTATTTATCATAACATTAGTGATGAGGTTGTAAACAGTGCGTTGATGCTGTGACCAGGTGTAAAGTGTTGATGCTGTGACCAGGTGTAAACAGTGTTGATGATGCTGTGACCAGGTGTAAACAGTGTTGATATGCCAAGGTGTAAACAAGTGTTGATGCTATGACCAGGTGTAAACTGTTTATGCTGTGACCGGGTGTAAGCAGTGTGTTCATAGTGTGACTAGGTGTAAACAGTGTCTGATGATGCTGTGACCAGGTGTAAACACAACTTCAAATACTGATATACTTGTAAATATATGTAAATATACTTCTTAAGTCACACTGACACCCCAACATTTCCATTTTCTTACTTGCTAATAAATCTTTGTATTAGAGAAAACCTTTTATTCCATTCCCTGACGTTTTTTACAATGACTTATACAGATTAGCCACCTGAGGATTAGGTCCTCACTAAAATAGGCCGTCAAATAATTTCAGTTGAGGGCAGTAGAAGGTTGGCCTAGACAGGTTGATCTTGTGGTCGTAGAATTAGCAGATGCAATTCACTGTAGACAAGTGTAAAGTTCTAATCCTAGGAAAAGCAAATAACTTTGGCACTTATAAGCTAAATAAAGTTTGATCTTAGCCATAGTTAATGCGAAAAAGTTTTAGGGGTTCTGCTTAGCAAAAATTTAAAGCCAAGACAATAGCATAAGTTTTCGTAATAAAGATAACAGAATTTTTGGCTTCCCACTAAGAAATATAAATAATAGAAGTACTCGGGCTATACTTCAACTTTATTTATCTATGGTTAGAACAAAAATGATCTTGAAAACAGAGAAGAATGATAAAGTTCACAGAAGCCTTTGCTACGAAAATAGGCGGAGGCACTGAACTTGCATTATTTTGAAAAGTAAGTTTATTCAGGTATACAAATACAGTTATACATAGATTATCATACACAGCAGCATATGTGTTGTGAGGAATTATGCGGGTAAATTTTACAGGCAATGTCCCGAATTATTTTACCCCACATAATTGTGAAGAAACTTTGGTACATCTTAAGGTCACAATAATATCCGTCCTTCGTGCCCACCTTCTCAGTTCATCGTCTCATACGTCTGGACCTTAAATTATTATTAGAAAATATAGTTCTTAAAATTATATGAAAAAATTATGCCAGTAACACTGACATATTTGTGGACTATATATTCGGTAATATCAATTACTTGACCTGAGTAATTTGCTTGGGTAATTTTACTTAAATATAAATGATTTACATTAAAAAAATGTAGAGGATATTTCAATATAACTCACCAAATTAAGATTTAGCGTCATATCCTAACGCATCCCTTTCGGTAGGCAATTTATATTGGCCAATACAAATTAACATACCTGTAGTGAGAATACTCTGGGAGACGGACATTACGTGTGGTGTAAACTTAATCAATTTCTGACAATACTGCTTCTATTACACCTTAAGTTTATTTCACTGGAAGATTCGGCCGATTTCCAAATTCCTTGTGAAAACGGACACTACCTCTCAAGACGGCTACCCGGGCATTACTCTCGATTTAGTTTTTCTTTTATGACCTCTCCCCTTGGGTCAAATAGAGAGCCGAGACCAGCAGTCAACCTTCCTCACCCGCGTCACCCTCCTCACCCTCCCCCACTCAGTTGGAACCACTCACAAGTAGTTTGGTAGTTTGTGACTACCATTAATACTTCATATTTACATTATATTAACACTTCACATACACATTACTTATTATAGGAAAATTATAGCAAATTTTCCACATGTGTAGAGAACCCAGGATAACCCCCAAAAAAAGTCAGACAGAATTAGGGATGATATGATTGAAGAATACAAATGGGAAAGATGAATGAAGGAGAAATACACAATGTGTTGAAAACATCTTACCAAGGCAGCAATATATTCAAGATGGAATATAAAATTATTATTATTATAATCAAATAGAAGCGCTAAACCACAGGGGTTATACAGCGCTGCAGGTTATTGCAGGATGCAGGGAGAATGGGTTGTAAGAGGGAGAGGGATGATTAGTAGGGTATGGAGTACAGTAGGATGGTGGATAGTGCAGGGATAGAGGGTAGCAAGAGATCAAGGTAGAAGGGACTGAGGGAGGTGCTAGAGGTATAATCTTCAGAGTTTGTGTAGTAAGTCAGTTTCTGTCAAAAAGTCAACGAGAGAGTCAGGATTAAAGGAGGGTCCATCTGCAAGAAGGGAAGGTAAAGAAAGGGGCCACAGAGCGAAGAAGCCGTTGGAGGTAAATTCTGCGTGCTCGTTGATAGAGTGGGCAGTCCAACAGAATATGTCGAACAGACACTGGAACCTGACAATGCTCACAGAGAGGGGCAGGGAGCCTCTCCATGAGATACCCGTGAGTAAGACGAGTGTGGCCCATGCAAAGACGGGAGAGTATAGTCTCCCAGCCTCGACATTGGTGACAAGAAGAAGGCCAGAAACCTATAACCGGTTTAATAGAATGAAGTTTGTTATTCAGCAGGTCAGACCAGCGTTGTTGCCAACGGGTGCGAAGGTGGGTAGCAATAACCGCAAAATAGTCCGTGAAAGGAACACCTCTATATGAAACTGGAAGGTCATGTACTTCTGACTGCGCAGCAGTGTCTGCCTGTTCATTGCCCTGTACGTCAACATGACCAGGGACCCACCAAAAGACAATATCTTTATGCTTGCTAAAGATACGGCGTAACCAAAGGTGGATACAAAGAACTAGGGGGTGAGGTATATCAATTTTACGGATAGCCTGTAAAGCACTAAGGGAGTCTGAAACGACCACAAATGGTGACACAGGCATAGATGCAATACGGATAAGTGCCACAAGAATGTCATACAATTCAGCCGTAAATATGCTAGCCGAGGGTAATAGATGCCCTCGTACGACGCTGTCCGGAAACACTGCTGCGAATCCAACGCCATCAGATGACTTTGAACCATCGGTGTACACTGTGATGGCATGGGAATGAGAACGGAAATGGTCTAGAAAGAAAGAGCGAGAAGCCGCCATAGGTAGTTGGGCTTTCGCGCAAGGTAGAGGAATAGAACAGACACGGACAGCAGGAACTTCCCAAGGGGGCAGGGAAAAGGGAGATGTCACATGAACATATAGAGGTGGGAGCTGAAGGGAAGGCAGGAGTGAATGTAGACGAAGAGAAAAGGGACGA
>WNWK01004361.1:0-142131 GCA_009830355.1 Cherax destructor | reverse complement strand
CTAAAAATTGAAATTTGTAGAGTTAATTAAGACAGTGAAGTATTCTGTTTGCTTGAAGTTTATACATTGTTTAAGAGTTGGACGTACAAGTAAGTGTTGATGTGTTTACTAACCAGGTAGAGTGATAGCCAGACTGTGGGCTGGACCTCAGATGTTCTCTCTCAACAGGTCGAGCCCTTGTGACACTGAGTCTACCTCTTTTTAGTGTTTACGAAAAATATAAAAGCCATTACACAATTTTTAACTATTATCTTTCAACATTTTTTGGGGGGCACCCAGACTATATATACTCAGTATATCCTCCTTCTCTTGCACTTTCTCTACCGAAAAAAATATATAAAATGGGTCTCTCTGGATTTATTTTAACGTATATTTTCTTCTAATTATGTCATTAAAAATTTATTTTTCACGAAACTAGTAAATCTAAAATATGGATGAAAAAGCTATTAAACATCTTTAGTGTTTTAGTGTGTGTGTGTGTGTGTACTCACCTAATTGTGGTTGAAGGGATCGAGTCATGACTCCTGGCCCCGCCTCTTCACTGGTTGCTACTAGATGCACTCTCTTCCTGCTCCTTGAGCCTTATCGTACCTCTCCCTATTCCACTTTCTGACAACTCTACGACTGAAAAAATACTTCCTAACATCCTTGTGACTCATCTGAGTCTTCCGTTTCCAGTTGTGACCCCTTGTTGCTGTGTCCCATCTCTGGAACATCATGTCTTTGTCCACCTTGTCGATTCCTCGCAGTATTTTATGTGTTATCATATCCCCCCTATCTCTCCTGCCCTCCAATGCCATCAGGTCGATTTCCCTTAACCTCTCCTCGTAGGACATGTTCCTTAGCTCTGGGACCAGTATTGTTACAAACCTTTGCACTTTCTCTAATTTCTGACGTGCTTGACCAGGTGTGGGTTCCAAACTGGTGCTGCATACTCCAATATTGGCCTGACAGTACACGGTGTCGCTTCTAGATTTTATTGCATTATTAGTTTTATTTAATGTTTACCTTAAATACACAAATATTCCAGACTGAGGGGTCAAGAGCTGGTGTCCTCTCAATCTACGTCAAGTCTATGATGTTATAGTTTTCTCTTTCCATTGTTTGATCAAAGAGAAAAGTATAAGTTGCTATAATTTATAATTTGCTATTAATATCAATTATTTTTTGGGCCAACATTGCACCATCTGTCCATTGCACCACCTGTCCATCAAATATTTTTCCTCCAGAGAATCACAAAACCTACGAAGTTTTGTATCACAAAGCTTAATACCGATGTATGTAAATAGTATAGCTGACAGATGGTCATTTAATCATGGAATTTGGAAGTGACTTGTAAACAATGGAAACGAATAATCAGATCCACGCAAGAATTCACTACACATTGCCTGATGCCAGAAGATATGGGGCGCGTTGACTCCCGGAACTCTCTCCAGGTAAACTCCAGGTAATCAAAATGTTCTTGTTGTAACCAGGTCGACTCAACTAAGAAAATTTCGTTTTTCGTTACTATAAAAAATAGTAAAAATGTTAAAACTGTCTCTATTTGCCTTATTCATCCTTTACGTTTCTAAGTCGCATCTTTTTACACCCGTTAATACACATAGTATGTTCTTATTTTAATGTTTTTGCTGTACCAAAAATATTGAAAATTTTTTATTTAGATTAATTTTAAAGTTAAAATTTTCCCATACTTGGGAGGATAGAGAGATGTGATTGTTCAGGTTAGGAACCAATATTGTCATTGATTGTAGCTCACATGTCAGGGCCAGGAGCTGAGACTCGACCACTGCAAAGACAGTTTGGGAAGTAGACTGGTTCATTCTTTCCCCTCTCTATTATTCGTTTATTGCATATTTTCTTGATATTTCGTCTACAGTCTGATCTTCAACCATCACATCAACTATCAACTATCTGTCCTCACAGTGAACTATCAGTGCTTCATCACATCGGCTTCCTTCAACTATTCATTATCTCAACTGTCAACCATTCATCAACGCAAAACTCATCCATTCATCAATTAAATTCAATCGTTTATGGATAAACTGGTAAAATTTTCACTATGTAAGTCACAAACCAATTGTTACATTCACAATCCCTTTAATAGTTGGAGGTACAAGTAAGTGTTGATGTGTTTATTAACCAGGTAGAGTGATAGCCAGACTGTGGCCTCAACCTCAGATGTTCTCACTCTCAACAGGTCGAGCCCAAAGAATTACCTCTACCTCTTTTTAGTGTTTGCGAAAAATAGTAGAAAGTCTACTTTAATTGCAGTCATTACACAATTTTTAACTATTATCTTTCTACTAACATCCTTGTGACTTATCTGAGTCTTCAGTTTCCAGTTGTGACCCCTTGTTGCTGTGTCCTATCTCTGGAACATCCTGTCTTTGTCCACCTTGTCGATTCCTCGCAGTATTTTGTTATCATGTCCCCCTATTCCACCTGCCCTCCAATGTCATCAGGTCGATTTCCCTTAACCTCTCCTCGTAGGACATGTTCTTTAGCTCAGATGTTCTCACTCTCAACAGTTCGAGCCCCCAGTAATTGTGCTTCTTCCTTTTAGTATTTGCGAAAAATAGTAGAAAAATCTACTTTAATTGCATTCATTGTTTATTGCTTGTTTATTGCGACTTCTCTCTATCTTCCATCTACAGTCTGATCATCATCTATCACATCAACTCTCAACTATCTTTCCTTACAGTGCAGTATCAGTGATCCATCACATCAATTATCTTCTCGTATTGTACACAATTATTATAATGCTCTTGTTCAACTGTGTATGATATTCCTCTCATAATTTGACTGAGCAAATTCTAGATTAAGGTACCTTAAGCTTACTCCTGACCTGTCATTGCTGCTACCTGACCTGTCATTGCTGCTACCTGACCTGTCATTGCTGCTACCTGACCTGTCACTGCTGCTACCTGACCTGGCATTGCTGCTACCTGACCTGGCATTGCTGCTACCTGACCTGGCATTGCTGCTACCTGACCTGTCATTGCTGCTACCTGACCTGTCATTGCTGCTACCTGACCTGACATTGCTGCTACCTAAGCACCGTCATGTCATTATCTGTGCCTTACATTCTTCTGTGTCCCTCATATATTCTTCTGTGTACCTTCAGTTCTTCTGGGTGCTTTCTATTCTTCTGGGTACCACTAAGATCAAGATGTATATAAAGATGATTTGTCATACCCACTGGATTCAACAGGTTTAAGACCACAACACAATGCTCAATCCAATCTTTAATATTGTAGAGAGCTTTATTTCTGAACTCGCCAAATCTGCCAATGTATCCCTGGCCTCCTAATGTCCCCGATACCATTATGACCCTCTTTAATGTCAAAACATTGTTCTGAGCTCAAAGACTAAAAAAATATGGCTGGAAAAAACAGACATCCTGCGGTTAACTCCCTCTGTTGTCTTGTTGCAGGACAGAAGTGGGAATTTTAAGTCATGATGCAGTGGCAAAGCTGAAACCAAATCAGCCTGAGTCTGGGGATTCAATAAGGCTGCGAGGAAGCTGGCTATGCAGCGTGGGAATACATTGCTAAATTAACAGATCAGAAATACCTGATTAAACTAATCTTTGTCAATGCCTTTAACATAGAAGTGATGATGTACTCTGTACTGCACATCAACAATTTCAGTTCCTCTGTTCATTCATCAACTCATGTAATAAGTAGTATACAATACCGACAAGTTAATAGGCAAGACATTTGCAACAGTAAGAATCTTTACTGACGAATAGTTTCGCTTACACTGCAGACTTCATCAGTCGAATACAGAGATGAATTAGAATCCTGGAGACATCATCGTTGATGGAAGAAAGTAGAAAAGTGTTGAGGTAGTTTGATGTAATCAGTTCATCATCCTAGGTACAAGATGACATGTCACTTATAACCTGGTATCTTCAGAATTTAGATTCATCTCTGCATTCGACTTTTGAAGACTGCAGTTCAGTCTTCCTCAGTCGAATACAGATTCCTAGTGCAGCAAATTTGTCTAACTGATCATCGAATCATGTTACAGTGGCACCTCAACACACTTGTTCGGTGAGCGTGAAATTAACTCGTGTAAAGGTGAACAAGAGAGTAACCCTCTCGCCCCTTTCTTTTCTGTCTACTTTTTAATTAAGTCAAAGGAAGGCTGTCCAGTGTGCTCAGCGTCTGGTTCGTGGATGATGGCACTCAGTCAGTCACTGCTGAATCCCTGCTTGAGGGCAGCAAGACACTGAAAGAGCTCAGAATGAATCTAAAACCATCTTTACACTATTTTAGGTGTAAGGAAGTTACCTCCAACCAACAGATCATGACTAAATCATGGTCGTATTGCTACGACCTTGAGCTACTGATCTAGCTTCTCCTGGTTCCAACACCACCAACAAGATTCAAGGGCAAAAAAAACTATCGAATCTTTGGAAGATGGAAGACCAGACTGTAGGCACTGATGTACATAATAGCTTCTACCTACTCAACATACGCCTGTCCCTAAAGCATTATGGAAAAGTTCTAAAAGTTTACGTTAAAAAAAGGACCTGAACCTTTTCCTTAATGACAATGAATACAAGACTGACCTTCATTCAGACCAAGTGGATTGGGCATGCGTACAATCTCTCAAACTGTGACCTTCATTCAGACCAAGTGGATTGGGCATGCGTACAATCTCTCAAACTGTGACCTTCATTCAGACCAAGTGGATTGGGCATGCGTACAATCTCTCAAACTGACTTGTCAACTTTATCCCCCACAACATTAAATTAGCCAGTAAAGCAGATTCTACCAGACCAAATGGGTGATTTAGGAGTACACGACCCGAGATTCACTAGAGCCATTAGTGCCTGGAAAACTCTCATGGTTCAACGTGAAATCCATTACAATGCTGGCCTATAAACAATCCATCTGGGAAGCTGTTGGACATACCATCCAACAAGGAGACTGCCCGTCTTCACGCTGTGAGAGCAAATCACTTCTGACACTTCAAAACAGTTCCTATTTCAGGACTGGGCATAGGTCTCGACCCAAAGCCCATTTGTATTGCAGTGGTTCTCTGCCTTGCTGCCCTAATCCACACTGATTGCAAGCGTTTTTGCAGCAAGTTGCAAGCTGACTAAAATGGTCTACATGGTCTAAACTGTTTGAATTGCAAGGATAGCATGCAAAACACAACAAGTCCACCTCGCCATCAAGAGAAGCCTCGCCACAGCAGAGTGCCCATGAGACAGAACTCCGATCCTAGGATCTAGCATTCCCGGTAATCGTGCTGACCGCGGACGAGTGGCTAGTTACTGTTGAGGAACTATACCTGCGGAGGATCACTCACCAGATCTATTATCCCGCAGGAGATGAGAGAAGTGTAAACAAAGCCCCTGGTTTATCAAATTAAATTTCTTCCAGTGAACTGTAAAGAATCAACAATTATCCATGTACCAGAACCGGGAAAGAACCATTGTATGCCCAGTAATTATCGGCCTATTTCCCTGCGAGAATTCACAGGCAACATAATTAAAAAAGATAGTTTCAAACAAACTTAATTATTACATGAAATATCATAACTTGTATAACTAAAAAAAAACTTGGATTCAGAGCCCACAGATCGACACAGCATCTTATAACCATCATCATCGATACAGTGAAGCTTATACATAAGGGACAGATTTCCTCATAGCAACGAGGAATGTTAATAAAGCTTTTGACAGCTTATGGGTTGATGGACCGATCTTCAAGGTTACAACTACTCTGATCGTAATTGGACCTTTCTCAAGGTGATACGTAACTTTCTCTTAAAAGAAAGGAGCATCTTTCACTCTAAATTTAACAGGACGAGTCCTCCAGGGATCACGTCTTAGTCTCATGCTTTTCAATACTTATATTATCAACCATCCACTCTCAATCCATGATGATATAATCATTATACAATTTGTAGAGGCCGTCATCACCGTGGTGATGACGGCCCCATCAGAAAATAGAAAGGTCAGTGATAACCGCACAGCCAAGTGGCAAAAAATGATGGATAATAACTAATTCAGAGAAAATCTTAATCAGGTCTAAGCAGGACGTCTGCCACGCTCAGGTGAAAATGAAGGTAGACCGCCATCAGAGGGTGGACTATAAAAGTTATGGTCTGTAACAAAATACTTGGATATACAGTCAAAAGATTACTGAACTTCACTGAATTACTAAACTTTCACTGGAAAAACTCATATGGTTAAAGGCCATCCGGACAAACGGCATCGGTTCTGCTCGGCTCTAGACCACATCAAAATATGTCCGTATAATCAGCCTTCTACTAAAATTAACCATTACTCCATTGGCTCTCACCGTGAGGAAAAAAATCATTAACTCTACATGGGGTGCAAAATAGCGTCTCAGATTTATAGGAAATATTAACCACAATGACAAGGACACGATGGATTACTTACATGAGGAATATAACATATGGAAGCTGTGAGTAGGTGGTGTTTACCTCCTCATGAAGAAGTCTCTGTTTAGAACCCGACCACAGAATAACCCTTTACTATCCGTAATACCACGAACTACGAGATACAAGACGCACCTCACACAACTCGACAAAGTTATTATACTCAGGCACATGCGGAAGTTCCCAACGCCAAGAATCTTGGGTAATCTGCCAGAATAAGATCAAGACTTGGGTGTTCCAGACTCTCTATTTGTTGCTCAACGCAATTAGTATAACCCAATTCTTATTGTATATTACAACTCAAGAATGATGCATATATCATATATAAATGTAGAAACATTCAATCTACAAAGTAACACAACTGGGGGACTCCAGGTATGCAGAGTACCGAGGGTAACTAAAACTGCACTCGGATACTAAAAAGAGAAAGTACAGAAGTCGCTACGACCTACTCTGGCGACATCTGACGTACTGCAGGAGAAAATCAGCTGCTTACCTTTGCCGAGTCTCCCTTCATATATTAAGTTATCCACAGCTGCCTTCTGGAACTTGATTCCCTCTCACCTAGCCAAGAAAAACAAAAAGTATAGATATTAATACTTGTGTGTGTATAAGTGTTGCTTTTAGTATGTTAAGTTCAACTTGGCTTACTTAACCAGCCGCTTATTAATTCGGTTGGTTCTAAGGTAGCACTTCACTAGCAACACTTTATTTACATTACAAAATAATAATCTTCCTTCTTTTTTTCTGGGGATGACAAGAATCCAGTATATAATACCTTCGAAATGAGTTAATCAAGGTATATAAATATATGATTTTAAAATCAAGGTTGCTTCACTACTTTCGTTAGAAGTAAATTTATTATATACAATATTTATATCTATATTAATATTATAGAATGGAGATAAAACCAATTTGTTAATATGGATAACTATATACAGACCAGATTTAATTAATATTTTCTTCAAGAAAAAACTTTAGTTTCTCACATGAATAACCCAGACTAGTTATCGTTTAAACGAGATTCAGAATTGTATCATGCAAGACACTTAATATAAATCCACGTGCTTTAAAGCACTAAGGAGTACCTTTATAACCTAGTGCGCAAGGGAGGTGTATTCGAGGCTGAGGGCCTGAACTTACTACCTCTGCAGCAGTCGCGGGTAACATTACATGAGGTCGGTCAGGTGACCCAAGCATTGGTAAACATAGATTTCAGAAATAACCTAACATGTACATTAACACTAATATTTACAATAATAATTGAGAGCGAATTTCTTATTCATGTGACGTCAGTTAATAATATATAGTCGAACTCCTTTATTTTAGCTATTAATAAAGAAGTTCGCAATATTACGTGAAATATTGTAGCCGTGCTATTTCTCAATTATATAATGGTGTCCATGGGTATAATATGCAACAATAGGTAATTAGTATTAGTCTATAGATATGTACACGAGAAAGTGTTGAAAAGAAGGCAGGAGGAGGTCAACAAAGTTAAAGAAATATCGACACTTGCTAACTCCCCTCCCCCCTACTCTCTCTCTCTCTCTCTCTCTCTCTCTCTCTCTCTCTCTCTCACACACACACACACACATACACACACACATACACACACACATACACACACACATACACACCCACACACACACACACACAAAGGTTTGCAACAAGACTAGTCCCGGAGCTAAGGGGTA
Source organism: Cherax destructor (assembly GCA_009830355.1). Lineage (NCBI taxonomy): Eukaryota > Metazoa > Arthropoda > Malacostraca > Decapoda > Parastacidae > Cherax > Cherax destructor. Next base: position 134,011 of record WNWK01004361.1, on the reverse strand, counting down.
TGTCCTACGAGGAGACGTTAAGGGAAATCGACCTGACGACACTGGAGGACAGGAGAGATAGGGGGGACATGATAACGACATATAAGATACTGAGAGGAATTGACAAAGTGGACAGAGACAGAATGTTTCAGAGATGGGACACAGCAACAAGGGGACACAGTTGGAAGTTGAAGACTCAGATGAATCACAGGGATGTTAGGAAGTATTTCTTCAGTCACAGAGTGGTCGGGAAGTGGAATAGTTTAGGAAGTGATGTAGTGGAGGCAGGCTCCATACATAGCTTTAAGAAGAGGTATGATAAAGCTCATGGCGCAGGGAGAGTGACCCAGTAGCGGCCAGTGAAGAGGCGGGGCCAGGAGCTATGACTCGACCCCTGCAACCACAACTAGGTGAGTACAACTAGGTGAGTACACACACACACACACACACACACACACACACACACACACACTCAACCCCATTAGTGAAGCAAGGGCTCTGGGCAGCCACACATCTCAGTGTGGCTCTGCAGAAGAGAAAATGCTTCTTGCATTCTCTGCTCCAGTCCAGCTTCTGAGCAGCTGGAGGAAATTCATAACTCTTTTTAAAATATTATTCCAGTCTTTCAAAGATATATAAGATTGAGACAATTAAATAATGAATCTTTCCTAATATATATATATATATATATATATGATGAATCACAGTGATGTTAGGAAGTATTTCTTCAGTCACAGAGTTATCAGGAAGTGGAATAGTCTGAGAAGTGATGTAGCGGAGGCAGGATCCATACTTAACTTTAAGAAGAGGTATGATAAAGCTCATGAAGCAGGAAGAGTGACATAGTAGCGACCAGTGAAGAGGCGGGGCCAAGCGCTGTGACTCGACCCCTGCAACTACAACTAGGTGAGTACACACACACACACACACAACAAGGGATGTACCAAGTGCTAGAGGGCATACACACAACTGAGGAGGTGAAGCAGTTACTCAGTGACCTTAATACCTCAAAGGCGATGGGTCCGGACAATATCTCCCCGTGGGTTCTTCAGGAAGGAGCTGAGGTACTGAGTGTGCCACTTACCATAATATTCAACACATCCCTTGAAACTGGGCAGCTACCTGAGGTATGGAAGAAGGCCAACGTAGTCCCTATCTTTAAAAAAGGAGACAGAAAAGAGGCACTAAACTATAGACCAGTGTCACTTACGTGTATAGTGTGCAAAGTCCTTGAGAAAATCATCAGGAAAAGAATGGTGGAGCATCTGGAGCAGAACAGGATAATAAATACCAGACAGCACGGATTCCGGGAAGGCAAATCCTGTGTAACAAACCTCCTAGAGTTCTATGATAAAGTAACAGAGGAAAGGCAGGAGAGAGAAGGGTGGGTTGATTGCATTTTCCTGGACTGCAGGAAGGCCTTCGACACAGTTCCTCACATGAGATTAGTAAAGAAGTTGGAAGAACAAGCATGTATAACAGGAAGGGCACTGGAATGGATCAGGGAATACCTCACAGGGAGGCAACAACGGGTCATGGTGCGTGATGAAATATCACAGTGGGCGCCTGTGACGAGCGGCGTACCGCAGGGGTCAGTCCTAGGACCAGTGTTATTCTTGGTATATGTAAATGACATGACAGATGGGATAGACTCAGAAGTGTCTCTGTTCGCAGATGATGTGAAATTAATGAGGAGAATCACATCGGAAGAGGACCAAGCAGGACTTCAAACAGACCTGGACAAGCTTGACATCTGGTCTAGCAACTGGCTTCTCGAATTCAATCCCACCAAATGCAAAGTCATGAAAATCGGAGAAGGGCAAAGAAGACCGCTGACAGAGTACAGGCTAGGCGGACAAAGGCTACAAACCTCGGCAAAGGAGAAAGACCTTGGGGTGAGTATAACGCCAAGCACGTCTCCGGAGGCACACATCAACCAGATAACTGCGGCAGCATATGGGCGACTGGCAAACCTAAGATTAGCGTTCCGTTACCTTAACTAGGAATCGTTCAAGACACTGTACACCGTGTACGTCAGGCCCATACTAGAGTATGCAGCACCAGTCTGGAACCCACACCTGGTCAAGCACGTAAAGAAACTAGAGAAAGTGCAAAGGTTTGCGACAAGGTTAGTTCCACAACTCAGGGGTCTGTCCTATGAAAGAAGGGTCAGAGGAGACATGATAACGACATACAAAATACTGCGGGGAATTGACAAGGTAGATAGTGACAGGATGTTCCAGAGAGGAAACACAGAAACAAGGGGACACAACTGGAAGCTGAAGACTCAGATGAGTCAAAGGGATGTTAGGAAGCATTTCTTCAGCCACAGAGTAGTCAGGAAGTGGAATAGTCTAGAGAAAGATATAGTGGAGGCAGGAACCATACATAGTTTTAAGACAAGGTATGATAAAGCTCATGGAGCAGGGAGAGCAGAGACCTAGTAGCGGACAGCGAAGAGGCGGGGCCAGGAGCTGAGTCTCGACCCCTGCAACCACAATTAGGTGAGTACACACCGGTGCGAGAATCCACTACCCACTTTCGCAAATGCCTAATCTCCTATTCCGCCCTATTGCTTTCCTCTATGCATCTCCTTCTGCAACGTTCTCTCCTTTCTCCGCTCTCCCGGTCTCATTCAGCATCTCTCAGACATCCTTCTCATTTACGACTCTGGGATACGTCAAGGAGTTAAATCAGAGAATGCGAGGCTAACCCCCACGACTAGTTGCATCCTTAATGCCAGCTAGCAGGACTCTCCTCGCGCCTGAAAGTTTAACATCCTTCCTATCTGCTTCAGATTTCAAAGTCAGAGAGAGAAGGAGAGAGAGAGAAGGAGGGAGAGAGAGAGAGAGAATTACACCCCCAGCCACGCATCGCCGCCCAGATCACAACGTTCCCTCATAGGAATAGACGCCAGTAAATCGGGATGGAAATTCAACACGCACGAATTTCCTAAGATCGGGAGCGAGCAGACCCTGAAAATCAGCAGCTGCAAGATAAATGAGTTGCCTGAGCCTCTGCTACCCCACCCAGTCCCACTGTTTACCTTGCTGGTAATGATGAATCTGACATGGGATTTTCCGCAATCCTGTCAGCGCTGCGATTTCACGCTACCGTCAACTTGCGGGGAAATTTGAAGAATTTACAAGGGAGTAAACACGGTAAGCTCTATTATTAAGCCCCCTAGAGTGATTGTACTGCAAATGCAATTGAAAGACTGCATCAGAAATTGAATAGCACCTACTATAAATTCCATTTCACGTACCATTCAACTAGCACCTGAAAAGTCCAATCCACGTACCATTCAAGTAGCACCTATTAAGGCCAATCAACGTACCATTCAACTAGCACCTATAAAGGACAATCCACGTACTTTTCAACTAGCACCTACTATAAAGGCCAATCCACGTACCATTCAACTAGCACCTACTATAAAGGCTAATCCACGTACCTTTCAACTAGCACCTACTATAAAGATCAATCCACGTACCATTCAACTAGCACCTACTATAAAGGCCAATCCACGTACCATTCAACTAGCACCTACTATAAAGGCCAATCCACGTACCATTCAACTAGCACCTACTATAAGGGCCAATGCACATACCATTCAACTAGCACCTACTATAAAGGCCAATCCACATACCATTCAACTAGCACCTACTATAAGGCCAATCCACGTACCATTCAACTAGCACCTATAAGCAATCCACGTACCTTCAACTAGCACCTACTATAAAGTCAATCCACTACCATTCAACTAGCACCTACTATAAGGCCAATCCACGTACCATTCAACTAGCACCTACTATAAAGGCCAATCCACATACCATTCAACTAGCACCTACTATAAAGGCTAATCCACGTACCATTCAACTAGCACCTACTATAAAGGCCAATGCACATACCATTCAACTAGCACCTACTATAAAGGCCAATCCACGTACCATTCAACTAGCACCTACTATAAAGGCCAATCCACGTACCATTCAACTAGCACCTATAAAGGCCAATCCACGTACCTTTCAACTAGCACCTACTATAAAGATCAATCCACATACCATTCAACTAGCACCTACTATAAAGGCCAATCCACATACCATTCAACTAGCACCTACTATAAAGGCCAATCCACATACCATTCAACTAGCACCTATAAAGGCCAATCCACGTACCATTCAACTAGCACCTACTATAAAGGCTAATCCACGTACCTTTCAACTAGCACCTACTATAAAGATCAATCCACATACCATTCAACTAGCACCTACTATAAAGGCCAATCCACGTACCATTCAACTAGCACCTACTATAAAGGCCAATCCACGTACCATTCAACTAGCACCTACTATAAAGGCCAATGCACATACCTTTCAACTAGCACCTACTATAAAGATCAATCCACATACCATTCAACTAGCACCTACTATAAGGCCAATCCACGTACCATTCAACTAGCACCTACTATAAAGGCCAATCCACGTTCCATTCAACTAGCACCTACTATAAAGGCCAATGCACATACCATTCAACTAGCACCTACTATAAAGGCCAATCCACGTACCATTCAATTTTTGGATGTCTAATATCAAGTATAAAACAAATGATCTTAATTAGGCAAGGTAATTATCGAAGGTAGTTTCTCCAGGTATTTCAGAAAATAAAAGACTAGAGTAGGGGAAATAATGGGTTTCAGTCCAAGATTATGGGAACGTTTCAGTCAGTCTTAGGGAACACGTCATCCAGCTTTATGGGGAACGAAATTTCAGTCCAGTTTATGGGAACGACGTTCAGTCAGTCTTTATGGGGAACGACGTTTCAGTCCAGTCTTTTATGGGGGAACGACGTTTCAGTCCAGTCTTTTATGGGGGAACGACGTTTCAGTCCAGTCTTTTATGGGGGAACGACGTTTTAGACTGAAGGCGAAACATGGTTGTTATTAAAACATGATCTGCAACGTTTCATCAGAATAGTAAAAAATGATGATTGATGAAGGAAAAGAAGAAGGAAATGAAGGAAAAGAAGAAGGAAACGAAGGAAAAGAAGAAGGAAACGAAGGAAAAGAAGAAGGAAACGAAGGAAAAGAAGAAGGAAACGAAGGAAATGAAGGAAAAGAAGAAGGAAACGAAGGAAATGAAGGGAAAGAAGACAGAAAAGAAGGAAATAAAGGAAAAAAAAGAGGTAAATGAAGGAAAAGAAGAAAATAAAGGAAAATAATGAAAAATGAAGGAAATGAAGGGAAAGAAGGAAAGGAAGAAAAAATGGAAGAAATTGATGTAAAGAGGGAAAATGAAAAGGAGGAAAAGAAGAAAAATGAGAAAGACAAATGAAAATAAGGAAAAAAAACGGAAAAGAAACAAAGAAAAGGAAGCAGAGGATAAGAAAGAAAAAGTAATAATTTAAAAAACAAGAAAAACTGTATTAACTATTTAACTCTTGCTCGTTCATGATGCTGGTTGCAGACGGTTGATCCGAGGAAACGGAGCTACCCTCCCGTTTCCCCCTAATCTAACCTAATTACCTCCTATTCCCCAGACACTGGATGATCCCTGCAAATTTAGCGCTTCCTCATCATAAGAAAAACAATATACAATAGTCGTTATTTAGTTTCACTTTTATATGTTCTATAAATGAAGCAGCAAGTCGATAGATAGATAGATAGATAGATAGATAGATAGATAGATATAGATACCGATAAATCGAGAAAAATAAATATAGTAGAGAGGGTAAGACTCGACCCCTGCAAGTACATATAAGTAGGAACGGAGCCAAGAGCTGTGATTCAACCCCTGCAAGTACGTATAAGTAGGAACAGGTCCAGGTGCTAAGACTCGACTCCTACAAGTAGATGTAAGTAGAGATATTGCCAGGAGTTGTGAATCGATCCCTGTAAGTACATATAAGTAGGAACAGAGCCAGGAGCTGAGATTCGACCCCTGCAAGTACATATAAGTAGGAACGGGGCCAGGAGCTAAGATTCGACCCCTGCAAGTACATATAAGCAGGAACAGAGCCAGGAGCTGTGACTCGACCCCTGCAAGTACATACAAGTAGGAACGGGGACAGGAGCTGTGATTCGACCCCTGCAAGTACATAAAAGTAAGAACGGAGCCAAGAGCTGTGATTCGACCCCTGCAAGTACATATAAGTAGGAACAGGTCCAGGAGCTGTGATTTGACCCCTGTAAGTACATATAAGTAGGAACGGGGTCAAGAGCTGTGATTCAACCCCTACAAGCACTTATAAGTAGGAACAGGTCCAGGAACTAAGACTCGACTGCTACAAGTAGATGTAAGTAGAGATATTGCCAGGAGCTGTGAATCGATCCCTGTAAGTACATATAAGTAGGAACAGGGCCAGGAGCTGAGATTCGACCCCTGCAAGTACATAAAAGTAAGAACGGAGCCAAGAGCTGTGATTCGACCCCTGCAAGTACATATAAGTAGGAACAGGGCCAGGCTGTGAATCGATCCCTGTAAGTACATATAAGTAGGAACAGGGCCAGGAGCTGAGATTCGACCCCTGCAAGTACATATAAGTAGGAACGGGGCCAGGAGCTGAGATTCGACCCCTGCAAGTACATATAAGTAGGAACGGGGCCAGGAGCTGAGATTCGACCCCTGCAAGTACATATAAGTAGGAACAGAGCCAGGAGCTGTGACTCGACTCCTGCAAGTACATACAAGTAGGAACGGGGCCAAGAGCTGTGATTTGACCCCTGCAAGTACATATAAGTAGGAACGGGGTCAAGAGCTGTGATTCGACCCCTACAAGCACTTATAAGTAGGAACAGGTCCAGGAGCTAAGACTCGACCCCTGCAAGTACATATAAGTAGGATCAGGGCCAGGAGCTGTTACTCGACCCCTACAAGTACATATAAGTAGGAACAGGGCCAGGAGCTGTGAATCGACCCCTGCAAGTATATATAAGTAGGAGCAGGTCCAGGAGCTAAGACTCAACTCCTGCAAGTACATATATATATAGAAACAGGGCCAGGAGCTGTGACTCGACCCTTGCAAGTACATATAAGTAGGAACGGGGCCAGGAGCTGAGATTCGACCCCTGCAAGTACATATAAGTAGGAATAGAGCCAGGAGCTGAGACTCGACCCCTGCAACTACATATACACACACTAAAAGATAAACACTGATGTGATATCTTTGTGTATACATCTGTCTATATAAATTGTATACTATACACTATCATACAGAAGACGACGCGAGAGGGAATATACACTGGATGTAAACAATACTTTGTACACCTGAGTATTAATGAGCGTCACACGCATGCTGATAGTGTAGTAATTACGGTGTTACAGTAATTACCGTGGAGGTGTAATTAAGAGGAACAGCGTCGTTAGTGACATCAGATGTCTTCCTCACCTTCGTGAAGTTAAGAAGACTTCAATTTGCATTGTATTTATTCTTCTTTACTTTCCACTTTTGGTATTTAATTAAGCGAGGAGGGATAGATAGATAGATAAATATATGTATATGACACACACACAATAAACATAGATGGGTAAAAACTGACTAATAATAAAGACGAGTGAGAGAGATGATAAAAAGTTCTTAATCTCGGGATCATTGAAGAATGGAAGGAGTAGAGTGAGAAAGTGGTTAAGGCAAACTCAATACACAGCTTCAACAGTAGATACGAAAAGGTCCAAGAGACCAGGAATCAGTCATGCCAATCAAAGTAGTCTAGGTGGCAGCGGTCAAACACGAAAATTAAATCTTCGCAAATACGATTTAAGTACTATTGAGGACTTACAGAATATATATATTATGTGTGAAAGAGAGAGAGAGAGAGAGAGAGAGAGAGAGAGAGAGAGAGAGAGAGAGAGAGAGAGAGAGAAAAGAAGAAATAGAGAGACAGAGAGAGAGAGAGAGACAGAGACAGACAGAGAATCAAAGGTAAACAGAGCTAAACAATGCCAAGAACTCCACAGGGAGACAAAAGGGGAAACAGTAAAGGAAGTATTGACACAAGTTAACTCCATTAAACTTCACAGAATCTTCAGGATACTATTCCTGCACTCGCTTCCCCCTCCCCCCACACACATTGTGACTCCCTGTGACTTATCTGAGTCACAGGGATGTTAGGAAGTATTTCTTCAGTCACAGAGTCGTCAGGAAGTGGAACAATCTGGAGAGTGATGTAGTGGAGGCAGGATCCATACATAGCTTTAAGAAGAGGTATGAGTAGGAAGAGAGTGGACCTAGTAGCGACCAGTGAAGATGCGGGGCCAAGAGCTATGACCTGACCTTCAACGACAATTAGGCGAGTACAATGAGGTTAATGCACACATAGTGGAGGCAGGATCCATACCCAGCTTCAAGATGAGGTACGCCAAGGCTCTTGGAGCAAGGAGACGGTGGACCTAGTAGCGACTAGCGAAGAGGCGGAGCCAAGAGCTACGAATCGACCCCTGCAACCACAAATAAGCGAGTACAATAAAATAATGAGAGGAATTAACAGAATGGGCAAAGACATTATTGGAGAGAAGATCAACAGGAATACGAGGGCACAGCTGGAAGTTCAAAACATAGGCAAGTCAGAGGGATGTTAGGAAGTATTTCTTCAGTTTTAGATTAGTCAGAAAGTGGAACGCCCTGGACAGTGGAGAGGTAGAGTCCGAATCCATACATTGTTTTAAGAAGAGGTACGATAAGGCTCAGGAAGCGAGGAGAGAGTAAACTCAGTACAGTAGTGGCTAACCAGGAAGCAAGACCTCTGCCACCGCATATACGTAAGTACACACACACACAAGTAAACAATCACTCAACACAACAGGTCTATGAACAAGTGCCTTTGGCAAATGGTAACAAAACTACTACTACTAATATATATATATATATATATATATATATATATATATATATATATATATATATATATATATATATATATTTGTACCAGAGGTGGACCCCATCTTATATATATACCACGAACGAGTGGTACTGATCAATAATAACACTGCACTAGCCAAGGACTCGAACCCATGTTGTACTGGCCCGTCTATATATATATATATATATATATATATAGATTGTGAAAATAGCAAATTGGGGTGAGGCAACGAGGGAAAGAGAATAGATGAAAGACAGTAGGGTTGATAGGATCATCCTCAACTACTGAGTCTTGAGCTGAGCCATAAAATAAGTAAACTACTTAAGGAAAATGATAAGAGACATTGAAAAAGAGATGGAAAGTAAGAGAGAATGAGAGGGAGGAATATTCAGAGAAGCGATTTATCGAGGATGAAAACACTGGAAGCAAATTTGAAAAAGAATTAAAATTGGTGCTAAATGAGGCAGAAAATTTGAGTGAAATTGATGGGAGAACATTGGAAGGAAGAACAGTGGAAGGAGGGAGAGTGGAAGGGAGAACAGTGGAAGGAGGGAGAGTGGAAGGGAGAACAGTGGAAGGAGGGAGAGTGGAAGGGAGAACAGTGGAAGGAGGGAGAGTGGAAGGGAGAACAGTGGAAGGAGGGAGAGTGGAAGGGAGAACAGTGGAAGGAGGGAGAGTGGAAGTAGGGTGAGTGAGAGGGTGGACCAATTATGTGGGTCAACAAAGGTAAAGTAGATCAACATTAGCAGACAAACTTTTCCGAAAGATTATAATTATTGTGATTATCATTACTATTATTATTTAAGTGAAAGCGCAATAACCGTAGGGGTATGGCGTCTGGGAGAATGGGGGGCAATCTGGTTTGTTCCAAGGAAATGGATACTAGATCCAATTCCTTGCATCAAGAGCCCCTTCATAGCATCAAAGAACCTCCCAAGAGGTTAATTTTTCTAGGCAGAATGAGTAAGAGAGGAAGAGAGCAATAATAAATAAACCACAGAACGGGTGGGGTTTAAACCTACATTGAGTGAGTACTAAAACTCTTAGGCCACTGCGTTAACCACGATTTCGTTCGTCGTGAGAGGAATAAGATACTAACGTCGTGAGAGGAATAAGATGCTAACGTCATGAGAGGAATAAGATGCTAACGTCATGAGAGGAATAAGATACTAACGTCGTGAGAGGAATAAGATACTAACGTCATGAGAGGAATAAGATACTAACGTCGTGAGAGGAATAAGATGCTAACGTCGTGAGAGAAATAAGATACTAACGTCGTGAGAGGAATAAGATACTAACGTCATGAGAGGAATAAGTTACTAACGTCGTGAGAGGAATACGATACTAATGTCGTGAGAGGAATAAGATTCTAACGTCGTGAGAGGAATAAGATGCTAACGTCGTGAGAGGAATAAGATACTAACGTCATGAGAGGAATAAGATACTAACGTCGTGAGAGGAATACGATACTAACGTCGTGAGAGGAATAAGATACTAACGTCGTGAGAGGAATAGGATGCTAACGTCGTGAGAGGAATAAGATACTAACGTCGTGAGAGGAATAAGATGCTAACGTCGTGAGAGGAATAAGATGCTAACGTCGTGAGAGGAATAAGATGCTAACGTCGTGAGAGGAATAAGATGCTAACGTCGTGAGAGGAATAAGATACTAACGTCGTGAGAGGAATAAGATACTAACGTCGTGAGAGGAATAAGATGCTAACGTCATGAGAGGAATAAGATACTAACGTCGTGAGAGGAATAAGATACTAACGTCGTGAGAGGAATAAGATACTAACGTCGTGAGAGAATAAGATGCTAACGTCGTGAGAGGAATAAATACTAACGTCGTGAGGAATAAGATACTAACGTCTGAGAGAATAAGATACTAACGTCGTGAGAGGAATAGATACTAAGTCGTGAGAGGAATAAGATACTAACGTCGGAGAGGAATAAGATCTAACGTCGTGAGAGGAATAAGATACTAACGTCTGAGAGAATAAGATCTAACGTCGTAGAGGAATAAGATACTAACGTCGTGAGAGGAATAAGATACTAACGTCGAGAGAATAAGATACTAACGTCTGAGAGGAATAAGATACTAACGTCTGAGAGGAATAAGATACTAACGTCGTGAGAGGAATAAGATCTAACGTCGAGGAATAAGATACTAACGTCATGAGAGGAATAAGATACTAACGTCTGAGAGATAGATCTAACGTCGTAGAGGAATAAGTACTAACGTCGTGAGAGGAATAAGATACTAACGTCGTGAGAGGAATAAGATCTAACGTCGTGAGAGGAATAAGATACTAACGTCGTGAGAGGAATAAGATACTAACGTCTGAGAGGAATAAGATACTAACGTAGATGAAGGAAAAATACTAACGTCGGAGAGGAATAAGATCTAACGTCGAGAGAATAAATACTAAGTCGGAGAGGAATAGATACAAGTCTGAAGAATAAGATCAACGTCGTGAGAATAGATCAACGTCGTGAGAGGAATAGATCTAACGTCGAGAGGAATAAGTCTAACGTCTGAGAGGAATAAGATACTAACGTCTGAGAGGAATAGATACTAAGTCTGAGAGGAATAAGATCTAACGTCGAGAGGAATAAGATCAACGTCTGAGAGAATAAGATCTAACGTCGAGAGGAATAAGATCTAACGTCGAGAGAATAGATCTAACGTCGAGAGAATAAGATCAACGAGAGGAATAAGATACTAACGTCTGAAGAAAGTACTAAGTCTGAGAGAATAAGTCTAACTCTGAGGTAAGATCTAACGTCGTGAGAGGAATAAGATACAACGTCTGAGAGGAATAAGATCTAACGTCGAGAGGAATAAGATACTAACGTCGTGAGAGGAATAAGATCTAACTCTGAGAATAAGATCTAACGTCTGAGAGGAATAAGATACTAACGTCGTGAGAGGAATAAGATACTAACGTCGTGAGAGGAATAAGATCTAACGTCTGAGAGGAATAAGATACTAACGTCTGAGAGGAATAAGATACTAACGTCATGAGAGGAATAAGATACTAACGTCGTGAGAGAATAGATACTAAGTCGTAGAGGAATAAGATACTAAGTCGAGAGGAATAAGATCTAACGTCTGAGAGGAATAGATACTAACGTCTGAGGGAATAAGATACTAACGTCGTGAGAGGAATAGATACTAACGTCGAGAGGAATAAGATCAACGTCGGAGAGGAATAAGATACTAACGTCTGAGAGGAATAAGATACTAACGTCTGAGAGGAATAAGATACTAACGTCGTGAGAGGAATAAGATCTAACGTCGTGAGAGAATAAGTCTAATCGTGAGAGGAATAAGATACAACGTCATGAGAGAATAGATACTAACGTCGTGAGGAATAAGATACTAACGTCGGAGAGGAATAAGATACTAACGTCGAGAGGAATAAGATCTAACGTCGAGAGGAATAGATACTAACGTCGAGAGGAATAAGATACTAACGTCGTGAGAAATACGATATGTCGTGAGAGGAATAAGATACTAACGTCGAGAGATAAGATCTAACGTCGTGAGAGAATGATCTAATCGAGAGAATAAGATACGTCGTGAGAGGAATAAGATGCTAACGTCGTGAGAGGAATAAGATACTAACGTCGTGAGAGGAATAAGATACTAACGTCATGAGAGGAATAAGATACTAACGTCGTGAGAGGAATACGATACTAACGTCGTGAGAGGAATAAGATACTAACGTCGTGAGAGGAATAAGATACTAACGTCATGAGAGGAATAAGATACTAACGTCATGAGAGGAATAAGATACTAACGTCGTGAGAGGAATAAGATGCTAACGTCGTGAGAGGAATAAGATACTAACGTCATGAGAGGAATAAGATACTAACGTCATGAGAGGAATACGATACTAACGTCGTGAGAGGAATAAGATACTAACGTCGTGAGAGGAATAAGATACTAACGTCGTGAGAGGAATAAGATGCTAACGTCGTGAGAGGAATACGATACTAACGTCGTGAGAGGAATAAGATACTAACGTCGTGAGAGAATACGATACTAACGTCGTGAGAGAATAACGATGCTAACGTCGTGAGATGAATAAGATGCTAACGTCGTGAGAGGAATAAGATCTAACGTCATGAGAGGAATACGATACTAACGTCATGAGAGGAATAAGATGCTAACGTCGTGAGAGGAATACGATAACGTCGTGAGAGGAATACGATACTAACGTCGTGAGAGGAATAAGATGCTAACGTCGTGAGAGGAATACGATACTAACGTCGTGAGAGGAATAAGATGCTAACGTCGTGAGAGGAATAAGATGCTAACGTCGTGAGAGGAATAAGATGCTAACGTCGTGAGAGGAATAAGATGCTAACGTCGTGAGAGGAATAAGATGCTAACGTCGTGAGAGGAATAAGATACTAACGTCCTGAGAGGAATAAGATACTAACGTCGTGAGAGGAATAAGATGCTAACGTCGTGAGAGGAATAAGATACTAACGTCCTGAGAGGAATAAGATACTAACGTCCTGAGAGGAATAAGATACTAACGTCGTGAGAGGAATAAGATACTAACGTCGTGAGAGGAATAAGATACTAATTCACAATCTTCACGAAGCGGGAGGCGAATTTTAAGATGGAAAACAGGAGAAATAAAAGAAACTGACAGCATGAGAGAAACTAAGCACATGTGCAACACCTGGGTGTTCTCAGCCCAGACGTTTCGCCACCCAGTGACTAGTTCAACACAGAGATGACATACGAAGGCAGACACTGAGGCAATCAGTCCCTCCCTAACATGGAAGTCCAGGGTGTGAAATATATAACATGCGCAACACTAAAGTATCTTCATTGTTGCAACATGTGCAACACTAAGGTACCTTAATTATCTCAACATGTGCAACACGACGGTTTCTATATTGTTCAATATGTGCAACGCAAAGGTATTTTTATTGTTGCAAGATGTGCAACACCAAGGTAGTTTCATTGCTGCAACATGCGCAACACTAAGGTGTCTTTACTGTCGCAACGTTTCGCCCTTACTGTCTTCAATGTTATATTCTCGTGTATTCGACTGAGGAAGTCTGTAGCAGAGGCGAAACGTTTTCTCAATAAAGACAGCTATATGTTGCACATGCGTCTTACTCTCTCTGACACGTCTCTGCTCTCCTAATATCCATTATTTTTATCCCTGTGAAGATCCGAGTCTCCCGGGTAATTCTTCAAAGGCCTTGATATCACTGGCTAGACCCAGGACCTCCTTCATCCTTGCCATCTGATCGATGATGTCACTGGCTAGACCCGGGACCTAATTCATCCTTGATGTCACTGGCTAGACCCGGGACCTTCTTCATCCTTGATGTCACTGGCTAGACCCGGGACCTCCTTCATCCTTGATGTCACTGGCTAGACCGGGACCTCTTCATCCTTGATGTCACTGGCTAGACCTGGACCTCCTTCATCCTTGATGTCACTGGCTAGACCCGGGACCTCCTTCATCCTTGATGTCACTGGCTAGACCGGACCTCCTTCATCCTTGATGTCACTGGCTAGACCGGGACCTCCTTCATCCTTGATGTCACTGGCTAGACCCGGGACCTCTTCATCCTTGATGTCTCTGCTCTCCTAATATCCATTATTTTTATCCCTGTGAAGATCCGAGTCTCCCGGGTAATTGTTCATCTAACCAGGACCTTCATCTTGATGTCACTGGCTGACCGGGCCCTATCATGATGTCACTGGCTAGACCCGGACCTCTTCATCCTTGATGTCACTGCTAGCCGGACCTCTTCATCCTTGATGTCACTGGCTAGACCCGGGACCTCCTTCATCCTTGATGTCACTGGCTAGACCCGGGACCTCCTTCATCCTTGATGTCACTGGCTAGACCCGGGACCTCCTTCATCCTTGATGTCACTGGCTAGACCCGGGACCTCTTCATCCTTGATGTCACTGGCTAGACCGGGACCTCCTTCATCCTTGATGTCACTGGCTAGACCCAGGACCTCCTTCATCCTTGATGTCACTGGCTAGACCCAGGACCTCCTTCATCCTTGATGTCACTGGCTAGACCCGGGACCTCCTTCATCCTTGATGTCACTGGCTAGACCCGGGACCTCCTTCATCCTTGATGTCACTGGCTAGACCCGGGACCTCCTTCATCCTTGATGTCACTGGCTAGACCCAGGACCTCCTTCATCCTTGATGTCACTGGCTAGACCGGGACCCCTATCCTTGATGTCACTGGCTAGACCGGACCTCCTTCATCCTTGATGTCACTGGCTAGACCCGGGACCTCCTTCATCCTTGATGTCACTGGCTAGACCCGGGACCTCTTCATCCTTGATGTACTGCGACCGATAGTGTCTGGCTAGACCTGGACCTCTCTTCATCCTTGATGTCACTGGCTAGACCGGGACCTCCTTCATCCTTGATGTCACTGGCTAGACCCGGGACCTTCTTCATCCTTGATGTCACTGGCTAGACCGGACCTCCTTCATCCTTGATGTCACTGGCTAGACCAGGACCTCCTTCATCCTTGATGTCACTGGCTAGACCGGACCTTCTTCATCCTTGATGTCACTGGCTAGACCAGGACCTCTCTTCATCCTTGATGTCACTGGCTAGACCCAGGACCTCTTCATCCTTGATGTCACTGGCTAGACTCTTCAGGATCCTCCTTCATCCTTGATGTCACTGGCTAGACCAGGACCTCCTTCATCCTTGATGTCTCTGACTGGCCTCCTTCCATGTACGCTAGACCAGGTCCTTCATCCTTGTGTCATCTGGCTAGAAACTGGATCCTTCATCATTGTTCACTGGCTGACCCGGACTCTTATCCTTGCCATCTGATGATAACTGGATTTTTCTTCTGTGTGGTTAATTTATTTTGTTCATCTTTTGAGTGTTATACTTAATTTGTTCACTTGATTAGCTATACTACGTTTACTAGAGTCTTCTGATGTAGTCTAATGTTCATTATTTCTCTGCCTTCAATATTCTGACGTTTTCCTACTTCCTCAAACATTTGTCTACTATAAGCCTTAGGCCTGACCCCACGCTCAAAACAATAGTGTCTATTCAGTTTATATTTTGCTTCGGATTTTCCGAGTGCGTCTTCCTTACCCTAGATTTTCTTAATTATCTCTTGGCCTTCCTTTTTAGTGTTAGGTTTTTAGGTTAGGTCAGATTGGTCCGGAAACAGGACATGTTTTCCGAACGCGGGTTTTAGTCATATTATGACTCTCCACTGGAGCTTTTGGTCATCTGACCGAGGCCTTCCACTGGCTTACCCCTCCACCCCCTTTAAAAAATTAAATTATGGCTAGTCACTAGTTGTCCACTGCAATCATAGACATATGTATTACCCCCTCGTGACCTCTTTCAAAGTCCTCTGTGCTTTGTGTACTTCCTTTATTTAGCGTCAAAACATCACCAATCGGAGGTCATTAGACTAGAAGGAAGCTGTGTAGTTTCTCCCATTCAGGGAACGGGTGGGGTTTGAATCCATAACAAATTAGTCATAAAACTCATTGGTCAGTGTGTTAACCACTGGGCTGCCACTGTGACCACAAATGAAGGTTTTTACAGACGAATCCCAAAAGAGCGCGGCTGTGGCGTGCTCTAGCTCAAGTTCCCAGAGTCATGACATCTGATTCGTTGAGAATTCTGAATCTGGCTGGTTCAACTTCACCCTTCTCTCCTCTCTCTCTCTCTCCCCCTCTCTCTCTCTCTCTCTCTCTCTCTCTCTCTCTCGTAGATATCTTAATATTAAATTTATCATAGTTGCCTCCAGTAAGTCTTGTGTCTGACCCAGATTGTGTGTTTACTCACCTATATGTGGTTGCAGGGGTCGAGTCGCAGCTTCTGACTCAGATAGTGTGTGTGTGTGTGTGTGTGTGCACATTCAAGCTGGGTGACTCTTAATGATGCAAGCTTAATGCAAGCTTCATGTCTGCAAGGCTCGCTTCAATATTATTTATCACACTTCCAGAATCAAAATGCTCAAAGACATGACATCAATTTTATATCTGAATTGTATATATTTTTCTGTTTATTTCTGGCCCAGGTACACATAGCAGCGACTTAGCCACTGGTGTACCTAATGTCACTAAGCACCTAGCATAGGGGTTCCCAACCTGGGGTGCACACACCCCCTGGGGATGAGAGATGGCAATTCAGGGGGTGCGACAAAAAGTCCTAATGAAAAACACAATTACGTTTATTTGACCAAAAACTATTCTAATTGCTAAGTTTTTATTTGCGTTTTATGCAATGAATTAAAAGCATATGTTTTTTTAGTTAGATTTGTTCACTCACATTACAGAATTTGGTGCAACCAGTGAAATTATATACCAACAAGTACGTTACTAAGAGACAATATTCGGTACTATATGACATTTTCTGCCTTACTAATATACAATGCAATCATCTGTAAACACAAAGAATTTTGGGGATGAGGCAAAACAGTTAAAGGGGATATACCTTGACTGGCAATATATCTAGGTAAATGGACACAGATGCAACTAATGTCACACTTTATTGTGGCAACTTTTCGCTCCTGAAGAGCGAAACGTTCCCACGTTCTGTGTCCATTTACCATCAGTGGGTTGCTGCCTTCTTATATCAGCAGCCTCTCAGTGGGTTGCTGCCTTCTTATATCAACAGCCTGTCAGTGGGTTGCTGCCTTCTTATATCAGCAGCCTGTCAGTGGGTTGCTGCCTTCTTATATCAACAGCCTGTCAGTGGGTTGCTGCCTTCTTATATCAACAGCCTGTCAGTGGGTTGCTGCCTTCTTATATCAACAGCCTGTCAGTGGGTTGCTGCCTTCTTATATCAGCAGCCTGTCAGTGGGTTGCTGCCTTCTTATATCAACAGCCTGTCAGTGGGTTGCTGCCTTCTTATATCAACAGCCTGTCAGTGGGTTGCTGCCTTCTTATATCAACAGCCTGTCAGTGGGTTGCTGCCTTCTTATATCAGCAGCCTGTCAGTGGGTTGCTGCCTTCTTATATCAACAGCCTGTCAGTGGGTTGCTGCCTTCTTATATCAGCAGCCTGTCAGTGGGTTGCTGCCTTCTTATATCAGCAGCCTGTCAGTGGGTTGCTGCCTTCTTATATCAACAGCCTGTCAGTGGGTTGCTGCCTTCTTATATCAACAGCCTGTCAGTGGGTTGCTGCCTTCTTATATCAACAGCCTGTCATGGTTGCTGCCTTCTTATATCAGCAGCCTGTCAGTGGAGTTGCTGCCTTCTTATATCAACAGCCTGTCAGTGGGTTGTGCCTTTTTTATATCAACAGCCTGTCAGTGGGTTGCTGCCTTCTTATATCAACAACCTCCATATTTCTTCCTTTCAGAGTTATCTTAATTCAGTCTTTCTAAGCAACCACTGTGCATGTCTTCCTGTTAGAGTTATCTGAGAGAGAGAGAGAGAGAGAGAGAGGAGAGAGAGAGAGAGAGAGAGAGAGAGAGAGAGAGAGAGAGAGAGAGAGAGAGAGAGAGAGAGAGAGAGTAGATCCATGTGACTTCTTTGTTACCTATCACTGTTTCTTACTTACACAATGGATCTTACAGAGAAAATTGTGACATCTGCCTTAGGAAAAAATCTTTTATCTTATTGGTTTTTTATCCGTTTTAGGAACGATCTTTTATCTCCCTTTTTTCTGTTTTAGGAACAATCTCTCCTGTTCTTTATTTACTTTTCCGTTTTAGGAATAATCTTTCCTGTTCTTTGTTTTTTTTCCGTTTCAGGAACAATTTTTCCTCTTCTTTTTTTCGTTTTATTAGAAAAAATTTCTTCTATATTTTTGTCTCTTTTAGAAACAAACTTTCATTTTCCTTAAATTTTTTTTTTATATTTTAAAAGCAAACGTTTCTCTTCTTGATGTTTTTTTTCAGTTCTCAGATGATAACGTTATGAATCCAGAAGAGAAATAGCGAAGTCAACGAAGGGAAATACGTCGCTTAGAGTCACGTTACCAGACACAGACGACAATATTCTGATAGAAAATAGGAAGTGTTAATGATATTTTAACTTGCTGCCATAATGTTACGGAAGATGGTAAGATTCCTTATCATTTTAACCATAAAGTTTTTTTTATATTATTTTAACTCTTCACCATCTCTCTCTTCACCAGTGAAGAATTAAATCCCGTAGGAGCCTCGAGGCAAGCAGCTGGTCGTACCTCAGAAGTTAAGAAACTTATGGGGACCTCTGCTGCTAAAAATCACATTGTCTAACTATAAACTTGTGGGGACCTCTGCTGCTAAAAATCATATTGTCTAACTATAAACTTGTGGGGACCTCTGCTGCTAAAAATCACATTGTCTAACTATAAACTTGTGGGGACCTCTGCTGCTAAAAATCACATTGTCTAACTATAAACTTATGGGGACCTTTGCTGCTAAAAATCACATTGTCTAACTATAAACTTGTGGGGACCTCTGCTACTAAAAATCACGTTGTCTAACTATACACACGTACTATTATATAACCTACATCATCTTTCTTCAACACGTGGCCATTTCACCGAGCTTGTGGCAAGGAAAACTTTCTCCTTAATTTAAATAATCAGATTGCTGCTCCCAACCTACACACTGTTACTATTATATTCACTCTGCCTACATATCTGAAAGTAATATATGGTTCGACTTGGACCATTAATTGCTGTGCGACTAGTTAATAGTCCAATAGTTTCTATGGGCGAGTTATTTGTGTATCGTTCCAGTCAATGTATAGTGCCTTTTTGTTCTTCATATTTGATAGGAATTTCATTTTTATAGTTATTAGATCTAACAGGTGTGTTTCCTAACAATGCCTCATCAACATATGTGGATCAGATCATCTCACCACAGCCTCTGCCCAACAGGTGTCGTGGATCAGACAGAGGGATCTGCACATCTGACGGTCGGCCGCTACACCTACACGACGGATCAGCGCTACGAGGTGATCCACTCCCCGGGATCACAAGACTGGATCCTCAAGATCAGTTACGCCCAGGTTCGAGACTCCGGCAACTACGAGTGTCAAGTGTCAACCAAACCTGTCAAGTCTTACATTGTCCGACTAAATGTTTTCGGTAAGTTAGACAGATCTGTTTGGTTGACAGCTTAGATGAATTAGATTTAAGATACTGACAACCTAGATTTAACTGATGATATTAACAACTTAGATTTAACCGAGGGTATCGATAATTTCGAGAGATTTAAGCTAGATACTGACACCATAGACAGATTTAACCTCAAATATTGACACCATAGACAGATTTAAGCTAGGATACTGACACCATAGACAGATTTAAGCTAGGATACCAACACCATAAACAGATTTAACCAAGGATACTGATATCATAGACAGATTTAAGCTAGGATACCGACACCATAGAGATTTAAGCTAGGATACTGACACCATAGACAGATATAAGCTAGGATACTGACACCATAGACAGATATAAGCTAGGATACTGACACCATAGACAGATATAACTTAGGATATTGACTCCATAGACAGATTTAACCTAGGATACCAACACCATAAACAGATTTAACCTAGGATACCAAAACCATAAACAAATTTAACCAAGGATACTGATATCATAGACAAATTTAAGCTAGGATACTGATACCATAGACAGATTTAAGCTAGGATATTGACACCATAGACAGATTTAACCTAAGATATTGACACCATAGATATATTTAAGCTAGGATACTGACACCATAGACAGATTTAACCTAGGATACTGACGCCATTATAAGGAATCCTTTACTGAACAACTATCGCCCACACATTGGGCTTCATCAGGTAGGCGAAACGTTGTCAATAAAGCCCACTATGTGGGACAAAACGTTGTCAATAAAGCCCACTATGTGGGACAAAACGTTATCAATAAAATCCACTGTGTGGGGCGAAATGTTGTCAAAGCCCACTGTGAGAGGCGAAACGTTGTTAATAAAGTTTACTGTGTGGGCGATATATAGTCAATAAAGCCCAATATGTGGGTGAAACATCAATAAAGCCCACGGTGTGAGCAAAACGTTGTCAGTAAAGGTTGCCAATAAAGCCCACTGTGGGAGAGGAACGAAATGTCTCTCTACCGTCGTATCTATATTTCCTAATATGACTTACCATTGTCTGATGAGACACTTGTCTAACATTTGGGTGTATTGTGGGCACGTTTCGCCCACCAGTGGCTTCTTACTGTAAAGAACCGTCAAGTTGAGGAATAATCGACTCCAGCCTGAGGGACTGATTACCTCAGTATTAGTAGAAGTGGCAGTAGCAGTAGCAGTAGTAGTAGTAGTAGTAGTAGTAGTAGTAGTAGTAGTAGTAGCAGTAGTAACAACACTAACAAAACATTCTGACCGCATAAGTCACCTTGTTATTTTCGTTATCTTTTTCGTTAGCATTTTCCCTCTAACAACGCCAGCGTCCAGAGACGGCAAATAACCTCCATGGGTTTTTTTTTTTCCTTTTGATTCTCACAAAAAATATGAAACGCAAAGAATGTAAGATTTTTTTTCCTCACAAACTTCCACAGTCTCCTAATTATATTTCATGGCCTGAGTCGCCCTTTGTGTGAGCAAAAGAGTTTTACATAAATTTGACTTGTATGTATAGGGAGAGAGGGAGAGAGAGGGAGAGAGAGAGAGAGAGAGAGAGAGAGAGAGAGAGAGAGAGAGAGAGAGAGAGAGAGAGAGAGAGAGATACAGAGAGAGAGAGAGAGAGAGAGAGAGAGAGAGAGAGAGAGAGAGAGAGAGAGAGAGAGAAGAGAGAGAGAAAAGGAGAGTACAGATAAGATAGAAAGAAGAAGAGAGAGAGAGAGAATATACAATAAGATTACAGTAAAAGGTGATATCACAATTTGCAAATTAATCACAGTTAAAACAAATAGTGAAATTCTATGCGCTTTCGTGATTTCTTACATTATCAAGGAATAGTCCTTCATCTATCATCAAAGCTGGATGAAGGAGGAAGACCATGCAATATACACCAATGAAAATCAATGACGCATTGCATGCACTCAGATGTAGATTCAAAAATTGTCAACATCCTTTCAATACAGAAGGAAATACATCACCAGTCTTCGGGAAGAAATCCCACACGATCCTCCTGAGACCTACTTACAGCAAGCACTAACAACCTGACCGACCAGCAGGGATTTAATCATTATTCCTTTGCATTTCACCCAAATTCTCAGTGCTATCAGTTGAACGAGGCCTTTTCCATTGCTATTTTCCAGTGAACCGATATATTTAATGATAATTTTGCACCAGAGAATGACACTCATTCCTCCTATAAGATGCTGAGCAATAGTTTAGTCACTGTATAAACAGTACTTATAATAATAATAATAATAATAATGATAATAAAACTACAACTACTACAACTACTACTACTACTTCTACTACTACTATTACTGCCACTACTAATAATAATAGACAAAAAAAAGTCTAAAACAATAAAAAAAATAAACTTAAAAAAAACTAAAACAAAAACAACAAAAACTAAGACAGAACACTAAAATACAAAAATAAAGAGCAAAAACAGCAAAAATAAAAAACAAAAACAACAACACTTAGATATATTTTATGCGCTGCGAGGTCCAAGAAAGGTATCCTTGTTATTACGAACACAGGTCATGAATGGCCTGTGAGACCTGGTCGTAATTGGAATTGGAGCAAACAAACTCAGCAGTAAACTATAATGTATATTTTGCCTTCACCCACTATGTACAGGTATGTACACTATGTACAATATATACAGATAGAATAATACGTGTACACAAAGGTAACAGATGGCAAAGCAGAAGCCAGAGAGAGTGCACCGTACTCAACCAGCAGGTAGGCAAGTCTGCCAGTGCTTACCACAAGTGAATCACGTTGCTTCAGCTTTGGTGGGCTTGCCTGTGATTGGTCAATGAACCAAGGTACTGATTTAACGACGGGTGCCTTAGCACCTGGGTCTCTGGTTGGGTGGCAGCCTATATGGGAGTGTGACATACGCTGAATAAATTGTAACATACTCTTTGCATGCCATACTTGTATTCCATAACCCCAGCCTGCCGAGCCTCATTGCACGCTAAAGGAACAGTGCAGGGTGCGGCATAGACGTTATTGCAGTTAAATATTAGCATTGAAGATTGGAAGCGAATCAAGAGAGACATTTACAAGTCATCACATGGAAACTAATATTCAAACACAGACCATACATACATTTTATACCATTCAAAGAGACCAGAGAGACCAATATCCTAAAATACACAAGCACATTAAGTTTGAGGCCACTCAGATGTTACATTAAAAAGTTATCAGTATGGAAGGGTTGGTGCAAATCAGATGTGACACTCAGAAATTTTCGTATGCAAAGCAGTACTTCAATTTTTCCAGTTTCTTACAAAAAAGGCAAACTGGGACTTTCATAAGCCAAGCAAGACTGACCAACTTCCATGAAAGAAGGTACAATAAATACCGTATTTTCCAGCATATAAGGCGCATGAGCCTATAAGACATACAAGACATATAACGTGACATTAATAAACAACTGCTAAAGCCTAACCCAAAGCCAACCCTTGACCTTGACCGTACATAACTTTCAGTGTGAAAAAAGTGCGCCTTATATGACGGAAAATATGGTACGCAAGTTTTAAAAAAAAACTTAGTGTAATAAATAAATTTCTAACAATGGTCTTGAGATCACACAGATGTTAGATGTGTAAATAACACTGAGTTAACCTAGGATAACCAAATGTAGTCAAACACAGTGATTTCTGATCGAAACATTTCCCAGAAACCAATTGGATTAATGAAATTGGCACTCGATAACCGACACAACCTGACGTCAAGAGATTGTTTACCTTGCGGAAAACACATCACTAAAAGTTTGAAGCCGACCACAAGATGCATTTTCCAGTTATTGGGCAGAATCCATCAACATTTGTACGATGCGTCAGCAAATGAAGAATAATGCCTTTCACAATTGTTATATTTTAATCAGAGTAAAGCAGTGAAAACTAAAAATGATTATAACTTTGACCATAAATTTTAAAAGGATGGACCGGTAAGCCAGCAGAAGGTCTCGGTCAGATGACCAAAAGCTCCAACGGCGGGTCATCATCTAAGACCCGAGTCAGGAAACACTGTGTCCTGTTTCCTGACAAACCTTACCTAACCTACCCTAAAGCGGTAAACCCGCATGGGAATCGTTCATATTCGATCCAAGAGAAAGTTAAGTCCATTTCGAAGAATAAGACATCTGTGTAACATTTGGGAATCTTTATTGAGGAAACGTTTCGCCACACAGTGGCTTCATCAGTCCAATACAAAGATGAATGATGAAGATCAGAAGGAATTTGAGGTAATCAGTCCCTCAGCTTGGAGTCGATGTCTTCAGTGCATCAACCTTGATAAGAATGCATCATAAGGACTGATTACCTTAAACGCCTTCTGATCTTCACCATTTATCTTTGTATTGGACTGAAGAAGCCACTGTGTGGCGAAACGTTTCCTCAATACAGATTCCCAAATCTTGCACAAGTATTCCATTCTACAACTTGTCAGTTTAGTAAATCATTTATCACACAAGTCCAGTTCCTCGGATCAAGAACTCCTCACCAGCATCTAGACAAAATAATCCTTCTTTCTAAAGTAATAATATACCATTTCGATATTAAAAGTGACCAAAAAAGGGGCAGTACTGCCTATGTAGTATTGTGCCTGGGGCAGTAATACCTATGTAGTATTGTGCCTGGGGAACCCATGTATGCAGTTCCATGAATCTTGCCCATGATACATTACACCAGCTGTGAAAAGTTTATACGGCTTGACAAAGCTCCTGGAGAGCGAAACGTTGCCACAGTAAAATGTCACATTAGTTTCTCATGTGTCCTTTTACCTATGATTATTATTTTATTATTATTATTATTATTATTATTATTATTATTATTATTATTATCCAAGAGGAGGGACGTACAGTGTCTGAGCTCTGAATAAAGGGTTTTGATATGTTGCAGTTTTTTAACTTAAGTATCAGTACGCCTCTGGTAAGACAGTGATGGAGTGAGTGATGATGAAAGCGTTTCTTCTTTTTCGGGTTACCCTGCCTCCGTGGGCACAACGAATGCTTCAATAAAAAATATTCTTATTATTGTATGTGTTAAACCCGTAAAGGCTTCCAGTAGCTGCAGAAATGGAGGCAATCACGTAACTCTTCCTTCAACAATTTATTAGTTACAATCCCTTGCGTCATCAGATCAAAACACGACTAGAGGAAATAAACATTGAGGGAAGAAGGGAAGGAGAAGGGAGAGAGGAAAGAGACGCCAGAAGAGGGAAAAATGTGAAGAGATGAAAGATTCCTAAAATGCAGTGTAGTGGAGGGGAAAGTCACTAAATGAGATGGGTTATCTAAGTGGAATGTGTTGAGAGACAGAGGAGAACTCCATATCAATAAAATAGATAAACAGCAAAAATAAAGATAGCCCTTAATTCGGCCAAAGAGGGAAAGAGGCGGGGAAAAACACTAATGTGGGAAAAAAAAACTATGTTAAACCAGAGACAGATGAGAACGGAAAAGTGAGCAGAAAAGTCAGAAACAAATATGCAATAATTAGGAGAGAAGTTGAGCGATAAATATGAAAACAACAACGGCAACAAAAGTCAGGTATGAACCAAGACTGACACATCAGGCAAAAGTGTGAGCAAAACACAACCACTTTAACATAAGGGTAAGAGTTCACGAGAAATGACAAGTGCGTGCGGTGTTGAACAAGCGACTTACAGAGCAGTGTTGTGTGTGTGTAAACAAGATAATACCAGAGAGTCAAACAGAAAGAGTGCACTGACTCCCACTAGACACCACGCGTAAACTGGACGCGTGAAAGTCAATAAAACGTAACAAGGAACCACCATGGGTTCTGCAAGATGGAGCAGAAGTACTGTCTGAACCACAAGCTGAGACCCACAAAAAATCAGTGGATAAAGGACAACTACCAGAGCTCTGGAAGACACAGAATGTAGTCCCCATAAGGTAAGGTAACGGAGGAGATAATCAGGACAGGAATAAAGCACTTAGAGAGAAGTGTTTCCATAAACATCAACTTGCACAGGTTAAGATAAAGCAAATCTTGTCTCACAAACCTATTGGAGTTGAATAACAAAGTGCCAGAATTTAGACAGAAAATATTAGATGGGTGTATTGTAGATTCTAGCACGGCAAAAAAATATTTAATGTTGAATCCCACTTGAGACTGAGGCAAAATTTTGAGGTGCAGTCACGAAAAACAGGGGATGTACTCTGGCGGATCAAAGAGTACCTTAAGAGTACCTTAAGAGTACCTTAGGCGAAGGACACAAAAAATGGTTTGAGAAGTTGTGAAAATGAGGAGAAGCAACATGGAGGGTTCTGCAAGGACCGGTATTATGACTAGAACTGTTTATGGTATATATGAATGACATACCAGATGGGACTGCGTACAATGTATCCCTGTTTGCTGATGATGCAAAACTAATGAGAATTTAAACTGATGAGGATTAGATAAGGCTACAAACAGATCTGGACCAACTGCAAGATTGCTCAGATAAGGGGTTACTTGAATTCAACCCCAGCAAATGTAATACTTTGAAGCTTGGTGAAGAGGGCAAGAAGACTGAGCGAAATATAGACTCGAGGGACAGAGGCTACAGACCTCACTCAAATGAGAAAGACCTAGAAGTGAACATGGTGCCCAGGATATTGCCAGACACAGACCTCAACCGAGTAACCTCTGCAGCCAATGCTGGTTTGGTAAATAAAAATAAAGCAGCTTTAGGAAAAGGTTGGACAAGTGGGTGGATGGGAATGGTTGGTTTTGAGAAAGACTTACCATGTATGGGCCAGTACAATCCTCTGGGGCACTTATGCCAGGCACATCCTGGCTGAAATAAAGCATGTTAAGAAAGTGTCGAGCAATGTGAAGAAAGTGTCGAGTAAAGTGAAGAAAGTGTCGAGTAAAGTGAAGAAAGTGTCGAGCAGAGTGGAGAAAGTGTCGAACCACTATCACCTGATGCTCTACATTAAAATCACCTACTAAGATTATACCTGTGTTGCAATGTCTTGATGCAGCATCAGTAAGACAAGAGAGCAATCGCTAACAATCCTGGAGAATACGACTTCAAGACAAGCCATATATAGTATAAACCATACCACGGGTGGGGCTCGAACCCGCGGTCAGAGAGTCTCAAAACCCGTGGTATGGTTTGTTTGCAATCGTGTCATTACAATTTCGTGAGCCATATGTAGTATCTATCTCGTGAACGAAGTACTTCAATATTAATATTTACTTCAAATATATATAACATTGGTGTAACCAGTAAATAGTGAATAACTATGGCATATTTTACTCATTTTAGATTAATAAAAATCAACATGGACAAGGTTTAATGGAGACAAAATTCACTCACTCTACGACCTCATACTCCAAATCACACAAAAAATAACGATCTGTTAGACTAGGTACTGCATTCTTATCCCTTTCTTTATATTTATCATGTGGCCAAGGGGCTTCTTCAGTCAAATGTGGAAAAGAAAGTTGGGAGATGAGTTTGGGGAAATCAGTCCCTAAGCTTGGAGAAGAGTTTTGCTCCATAATCTGGAGCAATGTGAAGCTGAAGCGACAGTATGGAGACTTATATACTGTCAGAAGGAGAGGTGTAGTCCAGTAGAAGAAGGCATGGAGTGACATGGACCTGCCTCGCATGGGTCAGTAGGCCTGCCACTTCACATTATTTTAGACTATGGAACAGAACTCTTCTCCAGAGTGAGGGACTGACAACCTCAAAACTACATATCTTCGACTGTTAATATTCTGATAATATTGACAATTTTAGAGTACCAAGATTTACTAAAATACGTGAAAAGATACTAAACGAACTGCAGTGAATCATGAACGATAATGAGTGGTGCAGAGAAAGTTGCTTTCAATGATTCACTAAACTCGTAATGACACGATTGCAAACAATCCATACCACGGGTGGGGTTCGAACCCGTTTTGAGACTCTCTGATCGTGGGTTCGAATCCCACCCGCGGTATGGTTTGCTTTCACTGAAAAAAACATTACAAGTCTGAGAAATAAAGGCAGAGATAGAGAGGTGATTCTATCCTGCCAGCTGGTGTCCTTGACCTGTACACTACCCAAGGCACTGGAGAAGTTAATCAGGAGAGTGGTGAAAAACGTGCAGAGGCATAAACAATAAAGATCAAAACACAGAAGGTGAGAAAAATCACACCTACTCCAGTTTTATGTCAGAGTAACGGAGACTTAAGCTGGAAATAATATGACGAGAGAAGGTTTCAGTTTCGTTAACTGCAGTAAGGCTTTCAACACCATATATCAACAAAGATTAATGCCTAAATTGCAAAGAAAAACAGGCAAATATACGAATAAATGCACTGCAGCTTATCAAGGAATATTTCAAGATAAGAAGATACAGTGATGATAGCGTCTGACTAGACGCAAGTATATATATATATATATATATATATATATATATATATATATATATATATATATATATATATATATATATATATAGGATGGGGTCCACCTCTGGTACAAATTGTGGGACCCATAGCCTCGGAGAAGTGAATAAAAAGGCTTCAAGGAAGAATATTTGAATTTCTTTCTGAAGCCATTTGAATATTCCACTTCCCTACCATGTAGAGTATAGAGCGCCAGCGTGAAGCCCACGTGTAATCTAACTGATCAAAATTATATAAAAAAGGCCAGAAACTTGTATCAACACAATTTGAGGAGAACACTGAATAAGAATTTAGAAAGGAATATTCTCTGTGCAAAAAAAAGGTGAGGACTTGAGAGAACAATGTGGGTATAGAAGGACATAAAAGAACAAATGCATTTAAAGAACAAGAATAAGAGAAGTGCCAGAAGGGTGGATAGAATGAGTGAGATGACAGGTGTTAAGAGGAGAAAGAGGAAAAAAAGAACTTTTCCAGATTTATTCACAAGAGAGCAGCTGATACAGCACCTGATAAGAGAAATAGAGAAGCTGGTGATAACAGACTTGACAATCGGGATAGAAAGACAATGGAAGGGAGAGCACTGAAGATCACCACCCTTCCTAAGGCTGAAAGGCATTGAGAATAAGAGCAAAGGTGAAAACAAGGCAGGCATTAGCGAGTACATCCTGGATAAACACTACTCACTCAAAGTGGTCCATCGTGTGTGTCTCAAATATTCCGACGCTGAGACGCAGGTAAAATCTGAACCCGAGACGGAAATGCAGAAGGAACACACAAGGAAATGAACAGAAGGAGGAGAAAGAAAAATAGGGAGTATTGTAGGATGAAAAAATTTAGCCTCCAGAAATGTCCCTTCCTATATACCTCCTGCTCTGTATCTAGCAATTATACATGAGTTAATAGGGTTACCAAAGTAGATACCTTGGGTAGCACTGAAAATGGGTTGGATAAATATTTTTGTTAGTGGCTTTGTGTTTGAGTAGAACTTGCCTAGTATGGGAAAATAGGCCATCTGCAGTGTTCCTTCTGTCTTAGGTTCTTACACAAGGTTCGTAACTCTTCCCTTCAAGGACAATCAAGTAAGAACCACCACACCCACCTTGTATTTCCCACCTCACCAGTTGCTATAAACCACACCCAGCCATGAACCACACCCAGCCATGACCCACACCCAGCCATGACCCACACCCAGCCATGAACCACACCCAGCCATGAACCACACCCAGCCATGAACCACACCCAGCCATGAACCACACCCAGCCATGAACCACACCCAGCCATGACCCACACCCAGCCATGACCCACACCCAGCCATGAACCACACCCAGCCATGAACCACACCCAGCCATGACCCACACCCAGCCATGACCCACACCCAGCCATGAACCACACCCAGCCATGAACCACACCCAGCCATGACCCACACCCAGCCATGACCCACACCCAGCCATGAACCACACCCAGCCATGAACCACACCCAACCATGAACCACACCCAGCCATGAACCACACCTAGCCATGAACCACACCCAGCCATGAACCACACCCAGCCATGAACCACACCCAGCCATGACCCACACCCAGCCATGACCCACACCCAGCCATGACCCACACCCAGCCATGACCCACATCTAGCCATGAACCACACCCAGCCATGAACCACACCCAGCCATGAACCACACCCAGCCATGAACCACACCCAGCCATGAACCACACCCAGCCATGAACCACACCCAGCCATGAACCACACCCAGCCATGAACTACACCCAGCCATGAACCACACCCAGCCATGAACCACACCCAGCCATGAACCACACCCAGCCATGAACTACACCCAGCCATGAACCACACCCAGCCATGAACCACACCCAGCCATGAACCACACCCAGCCATGAACTACACCCAGCCATGAACCACACCCAGCCATGAACCACACCCAGCCATGAACCACACCCAGCCATGAACTACACCCAGCCATGAACCACACCCAGCCATGAACCACACCCAGCCATGAACCACACCCAGCCATGAACTACACCCAGCCATGAACCACACCCAGCCATGAACCACACCCAGCCATGAACCACACCCAGCCATGAACCACACCCAGCCATGAACTACACCCAGCCATGAACCACACCCAGCCATGAACCACACCCAGCCATGAACCACACCCAGCCATGAACCACACCCAGCCATGAACCACACCCAGCCATGACCCACACCCAGCCATGACCCACACCCAGCCATGACCCACATCTAGCCATGAACCACACCCAGCCATGAACCACACCCAGCCATGAACCACACCCAGCCATGAACCACACCCAGCCATGAACCACACCCAGCCATGAACCACACCCAGCCATGAACCACACCCAGCCATGAACTACACCCAGCCATGAACCACACCCAGCCATGAACCACACCCAGCCATGAACCACACCCAGCCATGAACCACACCCAGCCATGAACTACACCCAGCCATGAACCACACCCAGCCATGAACCACACCCAGCCATGAACCACACCCAGCCATGAACCACACCCAGCCATGAACCACACCCAGCCATGAACCACACCCAGCCATGACCCACATCTAGCCATGAACCACACCCAGCCATGAACCACACCCAGCCATGAACCACACCCAGCCATGACCCACACCCAGCCATGAACCACACCCAGATATGAACCACACCCAGCCATGAACCACACCCAGCCATGAACCACACCCAGCCATGAACCACACCCAGCCATGAACCACACCCAGCCATGAACCACACCCAGCCATGAACCACACCCAGCCATGAACCACACCCAGCCATGAACCACACCCAGCCATGAACTACACCCAGCCATGAACCACACCCAGCCATGAACCACACCCAGCCATGAACCACACCCAGCCATGAACCACACCCAGCCATGAACCACACCCAGCCATGAACCACAACCAGCCATGAACCACACCCAGATATGAACCACACCCAGCCATGAACCACACCTAGCCATGAACCACATCCAGCCATGAACCCTCGAACACGCACCAGGAAGCCAGGACATCATAAGTTAATTCAAAACATAGAACATGAACATTAATTGTTTAATAAACAAAAGCTGTGATTTACAAGAAAGAATATCAGAGGTAAACCCAGACATCATAACCATGATGGAGTTCTCTAGGGTGATACATGCAACTCGCTAAGAAATTTAAGACATCAGCCTTATTTATCGGTTAATATGCAATAACATAACTAAGCCTAACTTATCTTAAGTTAACCGGGATAAACAAATTTTAAACCTCCATAAATAATTCAAGTGGGTAAAAATTAGTTTATGGCAATTTAGCACAAAACTCACTAACTGGAGAACAGATGCGATATTCCCAGAAGAATATCAAGTACTGAGGAAAACAAAAGCAGGATGCAAGGTGGAAGGGTCTTTTATTTGGAAATTAGTGGCGTTTTATGTGCTGAGATAGGTAAATATAGGCAAGCCAAATGAATGCTTAGTAGACACAGTCATGGCTGGGCATCCAGTCTTGACTAAACACCAGGATACCAAGACAGGAAAAAAGAGAACAACAGGATCATGATTACTCGCTAGCAGTGGCAAGAAGAGCTCAAATTAAAGCTCCTGATAAGAGGGGACTTTTAACTATTAAGAAACATACCATGACACCTGAGAACTGCTTGGTGAGTCAGGCAATTTTAATGCTAAACTGATGATGTCGAGGATACGAGAAAATAAGAAGGTATCAGGATGGACAAGTGTCAACGATCTACGAGGAGACAGAGGCCTGTGTGCCTGATCCAGGATGATGTGAAATTAATGAAGAATAAAAACCGGGGATAACAGAAAGGATTCAGTATAACCTGGACAAAATACCGAGTTTGACTGACAGGTGCCACGTGGAATTCAACCAAGCAAATGGAAGATTGTGAAGATTTGGGAATTAAAAAGATCATATACAGAGTACAGGCTGGAGGCATAGAGGTTGTAAACCAGTCATGGGTTAACACTCAGAGTTCGGGGTGAGCATGATGCATAGCATATCACCATAGCCACACCTCAACCAAATAACATGTGCAAGAACTGCTCGATTGACAAACCTAAGATCAGTTGAGAACCTAAACGAAGTGTCAGTCATGGCAGTATATATGATATACTGGCACCACCATGGCACCCATACCTGTCAAAGCATGTTTTGTGAGAGTGATAAGGTTTGCAGCGACATGTAACTAATGGAAATCAATTTTGAAAAATAAAAGAAATGAACCTAG
The DNA here is from genome assembly GCA_009830355.1 of Cherax destructor. Taxonomy (NCBI): domain Eukaryota; kingdom Metazoa; phylum Arthropoda; class Malacostraca; order Decapoda; family Parastacidae; genus Cherax; species Cherax destructor. Next base: position 101,377 of record WNWK01004361.1, on the reverse strand, counting down.
AGACATGATGGGGTTTACTGAAAAAAATCGTGGTAAAGGGGCGGCAAAGAGGTACACAAGAGCACAGCTGGAAGTTAAAGACACATACGAGTAAGAAGGAATTTAAGAATGTTTTTAACCTGAAGGTGATCAGGAAGTGGAATGACTTACACGAAGAAATAGTGAATGCTGGCTCAATACGCAGCTATAAGACTTGGTATGACAAATAGCTACAGGAATTGACATGGGAGGAGGAAGTAAACCCGGCAAGAAGCAAGTTAAGGAGCGGGAAAACTTTAATCAATCCCAGCAACCTCAAGTATGCTGACAAACACACACACACACACACACACACACACACACACACACACACACACACACACACCCTTGCAACCACAATTAGGTGAGTACACACACACACAAACCCGCGCACACACACATTATAAGATCAAGACACACACAAACACATTAATTCACCACATTGTGTAAGCTGCCAGGGCTAAATGATGTTATGTTCTTTGTGTGAGCTTTCAGGCGCCGGTAATTCATTTTATCATGTGTTGTGCACCTCGCTGCCAGGCGAGAAGATAGCACAAGACTCAGAGAATATAAGAGAGAGAGAGAGAGAGAGAGAGAGAGAGAGAGAGAGAGAGAGAGAGAGAGAGAGAATTATCCTCTATCTATTTGTGGTTCTGGGAATTACCTCGCTCATGGGTCGGACTTAAACCTAACTTGATAGGATAGAAAAGAAATCTTTCAGGAATAAAGAAATATTAATACGCCAATAGGGAAATATATATATATATATATATATATATATATATATATATATATATATATATATATATATATGACAGAAAAACATCAACAATCCTGCCAGTGTAGATAATAAAGGCATTCCATCTCACACTCATTAAGAGGACGATAGTACCTTCCTGCATGATGAGTGGAGGACAGTAGTACCTTCCTGCATGATGAGTGGAGGACAGTAGTACCTCCCTGCATGATGAGTGGAGGACAGTAGTACCTTCCTGCATAATGAGTGGAAGACAGTAGTACCTTCCTGCATGATGAGTGGAGGACAGTAGTACCTTCCTGCATGATGAGTGGAGGACAGTAGTACCTTCCTGCATGATGAGTGGAGGACAGTAGTACCTTCCTGCATAATGAGTGGAGGACAGTAGTACCTTCCTACATAATGAGTGGAAGACAGTAGTACCTTCCTGCATGATGAGTGGAGGACAGTAGTACCTCCCTGCATGATGAGTGGAGGACAGTAGTACCTTCCTGCATAATGAGTGGAAGACAGTAGTACCTTCCTGCATGATGAGTGGAGGACAGTAGTACCTCCCTGCATGATGAGTGGAGGACAGTAGTACCTTCCTGCATGATGAGTGGAGGACAGTAGTACCTTCCTGCATAATGAGTGGAGGACAGTAGTACCTCCCTGCATGATGAGTGGAGGACAGTAGTACCTTCCTGCATGATGAGTGGAGGACAGTAGTACCTTCCTGCATAATGAGTGGAGGACAGTAGTACCTTCCTGCATGATGAGTGGAGGACAGTAGTACCTTCCTGCATAATGAGTGGAGGACAGTAGTACCTCCCTGCATGATGAGTGGAGGACAGTAGTACCTCCCTGCATGATGAGTGGAGGACAGTAGTACCTCCCTGCATGATGAGTGGAGGCCAGTAGTACCTCCCTGCATAATGAGTGGAGGACAGTAGTACCTTCCTGCATAATGAGTGGAGGACAGTAGTACCTTCCTGCATAATGAGTGGAGGACAGTAGTACCTTCCTGCATAATGAGTGGAGGACAGTAGTACCTTCCTGCATGATGAGTGGAGGACAGTAGTACCTCCCTGCATGATGAGTGGAGGACAGTAGTACCTCCCTGCATAATGAGTGGAGGACAGTAGTACCTCCCTGCATGATGAGTGGAGGACAGTAGTACCTCCCTGCATGATGAGTGGAGGACAGTAGTACCTCCCTGCATAATGAGTGGAGGACAGTAGTACCTCCCTGCATGATGAGTGGAGGACAGTAGTACCTCCCTGCATGATGAGTGGAGGACAGTAGTACCTTCCTGCATGATGAGTGGAGGACAGTAGTACCTTCCTGCATGATGAGTGGAGGACAGTAGTACCTCCCTGCATGATGAGTGGAGGACAGTAGTACCTCCCTGCATGATGAGTGGAGGACAGTAGTACCTCCCTGCATGATGAGTGGAGGACAGTAGTACCTTCCTGCATGATGAGTGGAGGACAGTAGTACCTCCCTGCATGATGAGTGGAGGACAGTAGTACCTCCCTGCATGATGAGTGGAGGACAGTAGTACCTCCCTGCATAATGAGTGGAGGACAGTAGTACCTCCCTGCATAATGAGTGGAGGACAGTAGTACCTTCCTGCATAATGAGTGGAGGACAGTAGTACCTCCCTGCATGATGAGTGGAGGACAGTAGTACCTCCCTGCATGATGAGTGGAAGACAGTAGTACCTCCCTGCATGATAAGTGGAGGACAGTAGTACCTCCCTGCATGATGAGTGGAGGACAGTAGTACCTCCCTGCATGATGAGTGGAGGACAGTAGTACCTCCCTGCATGATGAGTGGAGGACAGTAGTACCTCCCTGCATGATGAGTGGAGGACAGTAGTACCTCCCTGCATGATGAGTGGAGGACAGTAGTACCTCCCTGCATGATGAGTGGAGGACAGTAGTACCTCCCTGCCTCCCTGCATGATGAGTGGAGGACAGTAGTACCTCCCTGCATGATGAGTGGAGGACAGTAGTACCTCCCTGCATAATGAGTGGAGGACAGTAGTACCTTCCTGCATAATGAGTGGAGGACAGTAGTACCTCCCTGCATGATGAGTGGAGGACAGTAGTACCTCCATGCATGATGAGTGGAGGACAGTAGTACCTTCCTGCATGATGAGTGGAGGACAGTAGTACCTCCCTGCATGATGAGTGGAGGACAGTAGTACCTCCCTGCATGATGAGTGGAGGACAGTAGTACCTCCCTGCATAATGAGTGGAGGACAGTAGTACCTCCCTGCATAATGAGTGGAGGACAGTAGTACCTCCCTGCATAATGAGTGGAGGACAGTAGTACCTCCCTGCATAATGAGTGGAGGACAGTAGTACCTCCCTCAAGTAGTACCTCCTTGCATGATGAGTGGAGGACGGTAGTACCTGGATTGCCAGTGCATTCAGCTCACACACTGAGGTCCGTGGTTCGATCCCCGATACGGGTAGAAACATTTTGGAGTGTTTCCTTATGACACCTGCTTACCCTGTTCACCTAGCAGCAAAATAGATACCTGGGTGTTAGTTGACTGGTTTGGGTCGCATCCTATGGACAAAATTAACCTAAGTTGCCCGAAATGCATAACCAGGGGCTTTATAGTATGTCACTGATGTGAGCTATGGTCTGTATAAGTTGTATCATGTACTTGTAGAAATAAAGATTATTATTATTATTGTACATTTGTCTTACTCTTCATCTTGTTGATATTATAGAGTTTTCAACATAATAGAGATATGCTTCTCTCACAAGAGTCTTTCTAGAAGAGCCTCTTGAGGCTGGGGAGGGAATTTCCATGCTTGGAACTGGAGATAATTCCCCCATTCTTCGGATTAAGCCATATTGCCTCCCATTTCCCCAGGTGCTGTGACGTAATCTGTGGACATGTTAATGAATTCAGACATGAAGACAGATTAAAGGAATCCCTCTGAGGGGGGGGGGGGCGGTGGCCTAGTGGCTAAAGCTCTCGCTTCACACACGGAGGGCCCGGGTTCGATTCCCGGTTGTCATGTTCACCTAGCAGCATATAGGTACCTTGGTGTTAGTCGACTGGTGTGGGTCGCATCCTGGGGGACAAGATTAAGGACCACAATGGAAATAAGACAGACCGTCCTCGATGACTCTCTGACTTTCTTGGGTTATCCTGGGTGGCTAACCCTCCGGGGTTAAAAATCCGAAGAAATCTTATCTTATTAGCAAAGAGCGACTCAGGAGAGTAGACCATAGAACGGGTGGGGGGTTCGAACCCGTGGCAGGTTAGGAGGGTAATTAATATGATTAGAGAAAATGGTGAAAATACATGTTCAGAACTTAAGTATCTATTTATGACCAAGTGTTGCATCTATGCGTGTCATCAATTTGAGAAAATTTTATTGATGGTGTAGAACTCAAGGAATGATGGGGATTCGAACCTGTGACTGGAAGCTCTTACTCGACCATTCTTCTTTGTATTTTGCATATGTGCCTAATTTATCAACTAATCGGCTTTCTGGACCATTTATCTACAAGATCTCTTATTAAGTTGAATATAGAGCCTATAATACTCTTAGTGCTAAATAACTCACCCGGGTTTACTGCACTGCATAAATATAATACTACATAATCTAGACTCACTGATAAACCATACTAGACAAGTATCGTAATTGAGATATTTAAAATGACTAAGATAACGCCAATTTACGAAACAGGAGATAAAAACGTAGTTTGTACTTACACTCTCAGCCTCACCTCAGTAGTAATTACATTTAACCACTAATATCAGAGGCAATTCGAAGTCTGATTGTCATTTGTACACTGAATCTTTACAGGGTTCTGTAAGGAATCATTGTTTAATAATTCTCAATTTTTTTTTAAACGGGATAGTTTTAGAGGTGGAAAATAATCAGTATATATAAAGGAATTCATAGATCCCTGTTTATAGGACTCGAGTTAAGGTCTTGAGAAATACAGTCCCTCCACTTTGAAAGATGGGTGGGGATGGTGCAGATCTGGAGGTAGGAGGTACAGTGCCTGCGTACTGATGGTAGAAGGTACAGTGCCTGCGTACTGAAGGTAGAAGGTACAGTGCCTGCGTACTGAAGGTAGAAGGTACAAGGTACAAGGTACAGTGCCTGCGTACTGAAGGTAGAAGGTACAGTGCCTGCGTACTGAAGGTAGAAGGTACAGTGCCTACGTACTGATGGTAGGAGGTACAGTGCCTGCGTACAGAAGGTAGAAGGTACAGTGCCTACGCTCTGATGGATGGGTACGAATGCTGCAGTTCTGGAGGTGGGAAATGCAAGGCCTGTCCTCTGATGAACGTTTATATTGCAGTTCTGGAGGTGGGAAGTACAGTGCCTGCACTCTGAAGCATGGTGGGGATTTTACAGTTCTGGAGGTAGGAAGTACAGTGCCTGCAATCTTTAGGTAGAAGACTAGTGCCTGCACTTTGAAGGATGTTGTGATGAATCCCGCACTTCTGGCAAGGCAGCCATACAATTAGTACTAGTACTCCGTTACTATTATTTTTATCTCTATTCTCAACTTAATATTCACAAATACCATTCCTACAGAACTACCATTACTATCCACTGACTACTTCACATTCTTCACACACAGACATTAATCTTCCTGAAGGATTCAGTGAATCACAAAGTTCGTAGTCACAATCCCCTTTTGTCTATTTTCTCTCTCTGAGGCATGTTTATACTTAAATTAACCACTACGAATTTTTTTAATTGCAATGAAGAAATCTCCCACAGATTACACATCTCCCTGTAAATTATTAACGAATCTAAAAATTTTAAAATGACAAGAACACTGAAATGTTTTGTAACTAACATTAGTTTGGCCGAAAATAACTGGAGTTATTTTTCGGGCTTGGGATATGTTGATCTTATTAGTTTCTTTATAAGTCTTATTCACTCTTGGATAGAGTATCTCTCTCTTACATCTGGCGAAGCTCTCCCAGATATATCTCCTCATTGGCTTGAGTCCCGCTCTTACATCTGGCGAAGCTCTCCCATCTATCTCGTCCTCTCTTATATCAGGGAAAGCTGTTTCTCTCTCCCGAAGAACTCGATTCCATTCAGAGTACAGCCATGAATATCACCATGGGTACCTGTCCTCACATCTGCTCACCCTATATACTAACTTAATGCTCCCGCATCAATTTCGACTCTCCGTTATTGAGTTCCTGATAATCCTTGAACATAAAGCCACACTGCTGTAATTTTCTCGAAATACAGTCATTTCTGCGGCCCAAACCACCGGGCTCTCTTGCCTTACACCTCGGATCTGCTGTTTTACGAGCATTTGAAGTGAGTTATCCTCCTCAGAATGGCATCTAGGTGAGTACAAATAGGAAACGCGTCTGTCTGACGCTCGGCAGACGGAGGAGCAAGCCCCAATCACGTCTTGCACTCAATGACTCACATGGGTTTAGCTCTTAACATGAATTATTATTATTGTTTCACAGAATAACCTATGGCTGTATATCAGTTTTATACAGTACGGACAAGGTGAAGGAAAGATTAGGTAAGGTTCGTCAGGAAACAGGACAGGTGTTTCCTGACGCGGGTCTTAGTCAGATGATGACTCGCCATTGGAGGTTTTGGTCATCTGATCGAGGTCTTCCTCCAAGATGAAGAATTAGACACAAGTGAAACATCTGGGAATCTTCACTTGCAGACTTTTCGCCATCCAGTGGTTTTATTAATACAATACGTAAGCATAATATGATGACTGTAGAAATGTATACAGAAAACCGTAGATGAGGTAATCAGTCCCTTTGCCCAGGTGGAGGTGACAAGCACCGTAGTCTTGAAGACTCTGAACCACGGGCAGGAAGATTGGTGCTTATATACTGGAGTCAGGAGGTGCAGAAGACGAAGGCATCGTCGCTGGTAGGCAGAACTTCCCAGTGGAAGTAGGTCATGCCCAAGAGGTTGACCAGGAGTCAGCAAGTAGGTTGGGGTGATGTCCTCTGTACCAAGATTCCTTAACGTTGCTGTGTCTGACACAAGCAGAGGACATCACCACAACAGAGGACATCACCACAACAGAGGACATCACAACAGAGGACATCACCACAACAGAGGACATCACCACAACAGAGGACATCTTAAGAACAACAGAGGACATCACCACAACAGAGGACATCACCACAACCTATTTGTGTGCATGTATTGATGAAGCCACTGGAGGGCGAAACATCTACAGAGTGAAGATAGTCAGATGTTTCACATGTGTCTAATTCATCATAACTCATGGCCTTTATATTTTTTTGTTCACCGAATAAGTATTAACTATGAACAGTTTTGTTATTTCTGTGATGTCTGTTCAATATTTTTTTGTTCTTCCTTTGTTCTTTATTACACCGTTCTTCCTCTTCTTCATATTCTTACCCTCTTCATATTTCTTCCCTTGACTCGCCTCCTCCCTTCACCCCTTCCTTCATATTCTCCCCTTAATTCCCTTCATACCTCCTACCTCCCATTGCCTCTTTCTTCATGTCCTTCCCCAAGTCTTCTACCCCCCTTTTCTCCTTCCTTTTTTCTCTTCCTTCGCTTCCTATTTACTCCATTCTCTCTTCTTTCCTCTCTTTCCCTTCCTCCTCCTCCTCCTTCTCCTCCAGATCTTTGACCATTCACTATATCATCAAACTTGGCTCGTTTTTCACTACTTAAGTTGAAAATTTACGAGGTTGGCATTGATCTAGCCTGGTGAGATGAGCTGAATGGTCTCGAGGGATAAGCTCATTGATCTAGCCTGGTGAGATGAGCTGAATGGTCTCGAGGGATAAGCTCATTGATCTAGCCTGGAGAGATGAGCTCAATGGTCTCGAGGGATAAGCTCATTGATCTAGCCTGGAGAGATGAGCTCAATGGTCTCGAGGGATAAGCTCATTGATCTAGCCTGGAGAGATGAGCTCAATGGTTTCGAGGGATAAGCTCATTGATCTAGCCTGGAGAGATGAGCTCAATGGTCTCGAGGGATAAGCTCATTGATCTAGTCTGGAGAGATGAGCTCAATGGTCTCAAGGGATAAGCTCATTGATCTAGCCTGGTGAGATGAGCTCAATGGTTTCGAGGGATAAGCTCATTGATCTAGCCTGGAGAGATGAGCTCAATGGTCTCGAGGGATAAGCTCATTGATCTAGTCTGGAGAGATGAGCTCAATGGTCTCGAGGGATAAGCTCATTGATCTAGCCTGGAGAGATGAGCTCAATGGTTTCGAGGGATAAGCTCATTGATCTAGCCTGGAGAGATGAGCTCAATGGTCTCGAGGGATAAGCTCATTGATCTAGCCTGGAGAGATGAGCTCAATGGTCTCGAGGGATAAGCTCATTGATCTAGCCTGGTGAGATGAGCTCAATGGTCTCAAGGGATAAGCTCATTGATCTAGCCTGGTGAGATGAGCTCAATGGTCTCAAGGGATATGCTCAGTGATCAAGCCACTAGGGATGAGCTCAGTTGTCTAGCCTCGAATGATCTCAGTGATCCGAGGGATGAGCTTAGTGATCCTAGGATACAATAGGATCATTGATCCGAGAAAGTAGAGGTTACCCCTCCCCTTCCTCGGATCAAACCATGCTGCCTAGTCCCACCCACCTACTTCACCCCTAATACGAGCCTCTAGCTCTTGGTACCATTATTTTTTAACGATAGAGCGCTAAACCCGCAGGGCGTCATACAGCCCCGAAGGAATGAGATTTAATACAAGTTTGCTCCGACACCTTGGATCAAGAGCCCTCACCTGTCTTATTTACACCTGCAGTGAAATTTTGTATTTTATCTTGAAGCGATTAAGTGACGGAGAATCGAGCCTACACTGGCTTTTGCGCTGAATGATTCACAAGGATTTAACGCTTTGTGTGTGTGTGTGTGTGTGTGTGTGTGTGTGTGTGTGTGTGTGTGTGTGTGTGTGTGTGTGTGTGTGTGTGTGTGTGTGTATGTGTGCTCACCTCGTTGTACTCACCTAGTTGTTGCAGGGGTCGAGTCACAGCTCCTGGCCCCACCTCTTCACTGGCCGCTACTAGGTCTCTCTTCCTGCTCCATGAGCTTTATCATGTCTCTTCTTAAAGCTATGTATGGAACCTGCCTCGACTACATCTCTTCCCAGACTATTCCACTTCCTGACCACTCTGTGACTGAAGAAATACTTCCTAACATCTCTGTGATTCATCTGAGTCTTCAACTTCCAACTGTGTCCCCTTGTTGCTGTGTTCCATCTCTGGAACATTCTGTCTCTGTCCACCTTGTCAATTCCTCTCAGTATTTTATATGTCGTTATCATATCCTCCCTATCTGTCCTGTCCTCCAGTGTCGTCAAGTCGATTTCCTTTAACCTCTCCTCGTAGGACATACCCCTTAGCTCCAGGACTAGTCTCGTTGCAAACCTTTGCACTTCAGTTTCCTGACGGGCTTGGTCAGGTGAGGGTTCCAAACTGGTGCTGCATACTCCAATATGGGCCTGAAGTACACGGTGTACAGGGTCCTGAACGATTCATTACTGAGATGGCGGAATGCTGTTCTCAGGTTTGCCAGGAGCCCATATGCTGCAGCAGTTATTTTGTTGATGTGCGCCTCAGGAGATGTGCTCGGTATGATGCTCACCCCAAGATCCTTTTCCTTAAGTGAGTTTTACAGCATCTGACTTTTTAATGTTGTACTCCGTTTGCGGTCTTCTTTGTCCTTTCCCAATCTTCATAACGTTGCACTTGCAAGGGTTAAATTCCAGAAGCCATTTGTCGGATCAGGCTTGTAGCCTGTCCAAGTCCCCTTGTAGGTTTACCTGATCCTCGTCCTCTTGTATTCTCCTCATTAGCTTCACATCGCCTGTGAACAGGGACACCTTTGAATCTATCCCTTCCGTCATGTCAATCACATATACCAGAAACACCACCGGACCTAGGACTGACCCTTGTGGAACCCCGCTCGCCACATGCCCCCACTCTGACACGTCATCTCGTACCGACACACTTTGTTTTCTTCCTGTCAGGTATCTATTGATCCATTGCAGTATTTTCTCTCCTACTCATGCCTGCTTCCCTAGATTTTCGACCAATATCTTGTGTGGTACTGTGTGGAAAGCCTTCTTACAGTCCAAGAAGATGCAGTCTACCCATCCCTCTCTCTCCTGACTTGCTTCTGTTACCTTGTCATAGAACTCCAGTAGGTTTATGGTGCAGGATGTATGAGTCCATTCCTCTCTAGGTGCTCCACAACTCTTCTCCATAACGTTTTTCTCTTTTTGTGTGTGTAGAGAAGAACCCTGGTAAATTTCTTAGCCATAATGTTACTTGTCAAGTCTCCACGTTAGTGAGCACAAACTCTCTCATCTTCCCCCTCGATGACTAAGTTACGAGGAAGAGAGTTGTGGCCATGCCTCTAGTTCCTCTTATTTGTTTTAAAATATTGGGTTAATACACTAATAACCGTACATAGGAGAGAGGAAGCTTAGGACGACGTTTCGGTCCAACTTGGATCATTTACAAAGTCACACTAACACACGAGAGTGAGGGAGCCAGTATATATAAGCGAGGGGGACAGGGACGGGACCAAGAGAGGAAGAAAAAGATGTAGTGTTAAGGCTGGTAGTAGTAGTAGTAGTAGTGGTAGTAGAAAGTAGTTAGAGTAGTTAAGTGGCACAAGAGAGAAAGGGGAGTGAAAGTAGGCAATAATAATGGTAGTAGTAATGGGTTAATAATTGCCACTTTCAGCTTATTTTCAACCTCGTCAGCTTCTAATGATCTGCTAAATATAAACAACAGTCAACATGTGGTGCCCAATAAACACGATCTATCATTTAGGAAGAGCTCCTATAAACGTAATTTGTTTCGACATAAAAAGAAAAACTTTCCTTCATTATTGATATAGGGCAAAAATATTTTTTTTTTTTGCAACAAAACCATCTAAAACATTTCAACTAACTTTGTTAACATTAACTTAACGTAATTTAAATTAGTCTTACTGAACATATTTTAGGTCGGAAAAAAATTATTAAGTATTATTTAACATCTATATAAACTAATTTTCCCCGTCCCCACTGATTTTCGTGGAGTTATTGCATAAATGAATTTCAAATCTGCTTATTCTGCGCAACGACAATTGCTTTATAAGCCCAAAATCGACGATTTATCTTATTCTACTCGACTAAAACACAATTTGGTGTCTAGATTCTTTTATATTTCTAGCATGTAGCCCGTCTGCTTAACTAGATTTCCTAATGCTCAGCACTCTGGGTATTTGAATTTTGCGGCCTGGGAATGTTGGCGTTAAGGGCAGTTGTAAACAGAGAGCTGAAGGCCGTGTTGAGTATTAAAGCCATATATCTGTTGTGGGGGGGTTGCTAGTGTTTTGTAATCGCTAGTTAAAGATCCACTAGGGACAAATTGTTTGATTAGTTGTTGAGAGATTAATAGCAGTGCTGGGACATTGTCCTGGCTATTATTATTAGGAATTTACTAGGGATTGGCAGAGAATATGTATAGTCTTTTTTGCACACGGGAAACGTGAGACAAAAGAGTGTGCATGAAAACTGAAAAATGAGGCTAGAGAGAGCAATGAAAGGTGAAAATGAGACAAAAGAGAGCAAGAAAAGGTGAAAATGAGACAAAAGACAGTGCAAGAATTATTGAACTATATTGGAATAATTCTTGAGTACATAAACGTATCTGAAGAACTCTCTGCAGTCAGTGTTGATGTGTATGTAATTCCTCAGTCAAACTCCCATTTACTGCTTAATATCTTCTAGTTTCTCCGACTGTTTGTAGTTCATGTAATGTTAGGGATCACTAGTTAAATATCCTCCAGACAATACGTTTATTTTTGCCAATTTGTTATTGTCATTTATTTAATATTCACTTTTGTGGCTTTTATCTTTCCTGATGTGTTATCCTCCTTAGATACCTTTCCTTTTTTATTCCCCCATTTTCCTCTACATTTTCCTGATGTGTTATCCTCAGATACCTTTTCTTTTTTTTTTATTCCCCCATTTTCCTCTACATTATGTGTATTTTGTAGTTCAATCAACTTTACACTACCGATCTCTCGGCGCATTTATCAGATTTCATGTCATCATATTTGGGAACCATCACAAGGCTATTTTCAGTGTCAAAACTGATTTTCAGTCGGATAACATTGTGATCTGTGTAAACTGGCTTCTCTCCTGCATGGCATGAGAGATCACAATCACTGCTGATCTGTGTAAACTGGCATGAGAGATCACAATCACTGCTGATCTGTGTAAACTGGCATGAGAGATACAATCACTGCTGATCTGTGTAAACTGGCTTCTCTCCTGCCTTGCATGAGAGATCACAATCACTGCTGAGATCATCTAGTGTGTAATTCAGAGGAGCGGGAGCAGCAACAGAGCCCTGAGAAGCACTCGTGCAAATACTGTTCTTAGGTCAGGTTCTTCTTGGCTCCCTGTTACTGTTGTGGTTTACATTAGAACTGCAAAGTCACCTGCTTATAAGCGCCTCTTTGTTATTGTTTATTTTACTTTATAATAAAGGAGACAATTTAGTTCAATAGCTTTATTATGCTCCCCATACTCATCCTGTGGACGATCGTGAAAGAGGATGTCGTTTTCCTGTATTAGGAGTGGAGACGACTCACGAAATCGTTATAGCACGACTACAAACGACTCACGGAACGGGTGGGGTTTGAAACCATGGCAAATGAGTCCTAAAACTAAGAGGCCAGTGCGTTAACCACTCGGCCAACTGCCTCTAATAGGATTCATCCAACTAGGATGAATCCTATTAGAACCAGTCGGCCGAGTGGTTAACGCACTGGCCTGCAAGTTTCGCAACACACTTGCAATGAGATTCAAACCCGTCCCGTTCCCTAATTTACTACAAAACATACATTCTCCTAGTTTTCCTTACAATGGGTAGAACAAACGCCACTTCACCATGTTTCAGTCACTAGAAGTTTGTGAATATTTACGATCACTCCAGGTACCTGGGTGTTAGTCGACTGGTGTGGGTCGCATCCTGGGACAAAATCGACATAATTTGCCCGAAATGCTCTGTATAACAAGCGGCTTTTATATAGTAATACAGTCATTAATGTCAGCTAGGCCTTTATTCTTTGTACATGTATTTGTATAAATAAATATTATTATTATTATTATTGACAGCAGAAATGGCTAGATGTAGCCATTTTGCTGTCAAAATGGCTCTTTGGATTATAACATGAGTCACTTGGAATAATAATATCCACACACTCTCTGATGACGAATGTCTGGATAACTCTTTACTTAAAAACAAAAACAAAAAAACACTGCGAACACGAGTATAAAAATCTTTTATTTCATCCAGCTGGACTTGTTTGCCAGCTGGATTATTCAGATTAAATTCCTGGTCTCGCAGAGAGAGAGAGAGAGAGAGAGAGAGAGAGAGAGAGAGAGAGAGAGAGAGAGAGAGAGAGAGAGAGAGAGAGAGAGAGAGAGAGAGAGAGAGAAAAAAAGAGAAGGAGAGGGGTTAGGGTATCGAGCGTGTGTTTTCCTCGTGTACTGCCAACAGTTTCTAGCAGGTTAGGACGGCTACCGTGTACTGCCAACAGTTTCTAGCAGGTTAGGACGGCTACCGTGTACTGCCAACAGTTTCTAGCAGGTTAGGACGGCTACCGTGTACCGCTAACAGTTTCTAGCAAGTTAGGACGGCTACCGTGTACCGCCGACAGTTTCTAGCAGGTTAGGACGGCTACCGTGTACTGCCAACAGTTTCTAGCAGGTTAGGAAGGATGGCTGTCTCTCGGAGTAAGGTCAGGTCAAGTGCCGAGGTTTGTTGTCGAATATCTATACACAGGTCACGGTGACAGTGACCTCGTAGGAGCAAGACGGCGAGGAAAGGACAGGTGGTACCAACACTAGGTGACAAACACCAGGTGGTACCAACACTAGGTGACAAACACCAGGTGGTACCAACACTAGGTGACAAACACCAGGTGGTACCAACACTAGGTGACAAACACCAGGTGGTACCAACACTAGGTGACAAACACCAGGTGGTACCAACACTAGGTGACAAACACCAGGTGGTACCAACACTAGGTGACAAACACCAGGTGATACCAACACTAGGTGACAAACACTAGGTGACAGAAACAACACACGAGCAGTAACACTAGAGGGCAGCAGAAACACAAGGAAAGCAGCAACACTACGCTGCAGTAACACAAAAATTATAAATTAGACACAACTGCAACATCTGGATATCTTCATTATGTAGACGTTTCGCCCTTCAGTGGCTTTATAAATACACTGACAAAAACAGAAGACTGAAGAAGTTAGAGATGAGGTAATCTGTCCCTGAGCCCAGCAGCAGGTGTTTCAGTACAGTAGCCTCAACGTAACCTAACTCAACACCTGCTGCTAGGTTAGGGACTGATTACCTTATATCCACCCTCTTCAATCTTCTGTATTGCACTGATAAAACCACTGGTGGGCGAAACATCTACACAATAGAAATACCCAGTTGTCGTATTTATGTCCAATTATTCAACTTGTCGGTATTCCATACCGTTGATGTTATGATGCATACCGTTGATGTTATGATACATACCGTTGATCTTATGACACATACCGTTGATGTTATGACACATACCGTTGATCTTATGACACATACCGTTGATGTTATGATACATACTGTTGATGTTATGATACATACCGTTGATGTTATGATACATACCGTTGATGTTATGATACATACCGTTGATGCTATGATACATACCGTTGATGTTATGATACATACCGTTGATGTTATGATACATACCGTTGATGTTATGATACATACCGTTGATGTTATGATACATACCGTTGATGTTATGATACATACCGTTGATGTTATGATACATACCGTTCATGTTATGATACATACCGTTGATGTTATGATACATACCGTTCATGTTATGATACATACCGTTGATGTTATGATACATACCGTTCATGTTATGATACATACCGTTCATGTTATGATACATACCGTTGATGTTATGATACATACCGTTGATATTATGATACATACCGTTGATGTTATGATACATACCGTTCATGTTATGATACATACCGTTCATGTTATGATACATACCGTTGATGTTATGATACATACCGTTGATGTTATGATACATACCGTTGATATTATGATACATACCGTTGATGTTATGATACATACCGTTCATGTTATGATACATACCGTTCATGTTATGATACATACCGTTCATGTTATGATACATACCGTTCATGTTATGATACATACCGTTCATGTTATGATACATACCGTTCATGTTATGATACATACCGTTCATGTTATGATACATACCGTTCATGTTATGATACATACCGTTCATGTTATGATACATACCGTTCATGTTATGATACATACCGTTGATGTTATGATACATACCGTTCATGTTATGATACATACCGTTGATGTTATGATACATACCGTTCATGTTATGATACAATCATACCCGTGATGTTATGATACAATCAAACCCGTGATGTTATGATACAATCATACTGTTGCCTACTCTCCCAGCCAGGTCCTGGGCCAGGCTTGTCTGATGCCTGCCTGATCAACCAGGCTGTTGCTGCTGGCGGTCCGCTGGCCCACATATCCATCGTTCTACTATAATACAGCATACTTTAGCATACAAAGAATACAATATACGAACAGATTCAGTACCAATTGAATCCAAAATACAATGGTGATATGCAAGTTGCTGCTAGCAACAACCTGGTTGACCACGGGGCTCCCGAGAACAATATAAGCGGGTGTCTTGCCTTTTGTAGAAAGTCTCTTTCATGCAAGGAGCTGGAGCAGCATTCTCCTTCCTCGGAACAAACCCTAATACTTCCCACGGGTATAACAAGTGAACCTTCGATGAACCTCAGAAGGTACCATAGAACCCTCAGTGTAGTTCAGAAAATAACATAGAACCCTCATTGAACGACAGAACATACAATAGAACCCTCATTGAACGACAGAACATACAATAGAACCCTCATTGAACTACATAACATACAATAGAACCCTCATTGAACACCAGAACATACAATAGAACCCTCATTGAACTACATAACATACAATAGAACCCTCATTGAACAACAGAACATACAATAGAACCCTCATTGAACAACATAACATACAATAGAACCCTCACTGAACTACGGAACATACAATAGAACCCTCATTGAACAACAGAACATACAATAGAACCCTCATTGAACAACAGAACATACAATAGAACCCTCATTGAACAACATAACATACAATAGAACCCTCATTGAACAACATAACATACAATAGAACCCTCATTGAACAACAGAACATACAATAGAACCCTCACTGAACAACAGAACATACAATAGAACCCTCACTGAACAACAGAACATACAATAGAACCCTCATTGAACAACAGAAGATACAATAGAACCCTCATTGAACTAAGACGGTAAAAAAAAAGCAAGATTCAGCTCAATTTTCACAGTCATCATAAATTCAGCTCAATTTTCACAGTCATCAGAAATTCAGCTCAGTCTTAACTACCTTAAGATACTAACATAGTGAACAATACATCTTAAAGCTCCTCTAACCCACCAAACTAATGGGTTTTAAGCCTATCGACTACACGAGGGTCATTAAGGCTGTATGTCACCTGTTCACCACCAGACAAGAACACTTTAATTCCTAACAATGTGATTACAGTAAACTATGAATATATAAACACAGATATGTATACCTCAGAGTGTATATAGACTTGATATATTATATACATGTGCAGAATAGGTAACACCTGCGATTTTGGCTTAAATAGCAACGCTCTTCTTGCCGAATAAGGCAAGCGAAAATTTGTGTATGCAATAATTTCGCAAAAATTATTCTGAACCTAACGAAAAAAATATTTGTTCATTGTATTTGTTTACTATTAAATTATTGTAACCTTATTTAAAATATATTCAGTTGGATTAGGCTAAATTAGATTGCGCTCGTTATAATAAGGTTAGGTAAGTTTTCTAAGGTTCTTTTGATACAAAATTATTAATTTTTACATTAACATAATTGAATAAAATATATCTTTAAACATATAAGAGAAAATGTTAGAAAGGACTTAACTTTAAATGAGCTCTTGCTAATTAACCAGTTTTACCTATGTGGCACGATATATATATATATATATATATATTATTGTAACCACGAACGAGTGGTATTGATCAATAACTACGCTTCACTAGCCAGGATTCGAATCCTGGCTAGTGCAGTGTAGTTATTGATCAATACCACTCGTTCGTGGTTACAATAATATAATATACTGCTTGTTGAGCTAGTACACCAAACAGGGAGGAGAATGAAATTAGCTTAGAGGCGTTCACACCACCGTATGTCCTTGGGTAGCGAGTACAACATCCAGTCCTACTGGATGCGCTACTCTTAAGGATTGTGTGGTTCAGTGGTCTAAGGCGTTTTGTGTTTTCGCTCACCATGAGGCGGGCCAAAGCATCATAGGTTCGAATCCTGGCTAGTGCAGTGTAGTTATTGATACATGTATATATATATATATATGCAAAAAGATCACAGTAAACAGGTGATATCAAAATATGCAAGACAACCACTATGAAAAATAGAGGAAGAAACACACCTAAAGGCAACACAAGAAATGCAACCCACAACACACACAAACACATTGAGTAACATAGATGAGCAACACACAGCACAAGACGTGAGCAACACAAGACGTGAGCAACACAAGACGTGTGCAACACAAGACGTGAGCAACACATCTCGGTAAGCAAAGGTGTGTGAGAAAGCGTGAGGAAGGAACATAGATTTTCTTACATGTTGAGTTATGAGCAGCAGCGGGTGTGAGGCAGATGCAACTATCACAACAACAGCAGTAACAGGAAGAAGAGAAATAGGAAGATCAGAGAGAAGGAGGAGGAGGAGAAATGAGAGGAAGATTAGAAAGAAATGGAGAAATGGGAAGACTGCTAGGAGGAAGAGTTCCATGAGAAAGATTAGAAGATAGAAGAGAAGAAAAAGGTAGATTATGAAAAAGACTAGAAAAGGAAAATTGAAAGAGGAAAAGATGATTAGGAGATGGAGGACAAAAAGAAGAATAGCTAGAGGAGAAAATGAAAATTAGGTGGAGGAAGAGGTGGAGATGTAGAGGAGCAACAGGAGGAAAAAGAAGAATGAGAAGACACAGAAGGAAGAATGCAAGAAATAAGGCGATGAACAGGAAAAAAATGTACTAGGCTAAAAATACGAAAAAGAGCAGAGTGAGAAAGCCGAGTGTAAACTAGGGAACAGAAGAAAGATTAAGATGATTGAGGAGCTGAACAACACGGGAGAAATCCACCACAGAAGAAATATTGCCCTTCTGTGAAGTCTTTTCTGAGAAAAACGCTAAACTACGTAAGAAAACAACCATTTAGATAACCATTCCCGTAACCTACTCCCTGGAGAACCTTTTCTCGCTAGCTACTTTTCAAAAAAAAGTTCTCTAATGGGACAACTATCAGTTGGTATACAATTTGGAAAATGAATTTTCAGACAATTCCTTGAAAATTTAGTCCAACGACCAATGCAAAACCGTCAATTTAAAATACCCGCATCACAATACTAGTCTTATGCAACACTGACGATTTGTTTAATAAGAAATAATAAAACGTATGTCTACAACACTAGAGGTTTGATATCCTCTTGAGGGTGAGGGACTGATCATGTCAAGTCTTCAGTACTTAATTCGCCTATATTTGACTGATGAAGCCTCTTACGCAGGCGAAACGTTTCTGCAGTGAAGATTCCCAAGTGTTGCACGTGTGTGTGTTTCTATAATAAACATCTGAGCGATTTCATGTGTTTCTGTACATCCTCATAAGAACCAGAGAGGAAAACCAAACGTTTTGCATTTTGAAGGATAAGAAGTAAGGAGGAAGTAATGCTAGATGATGTAGATAACACTAACTACGCCACTACACACAACAGACCACTACAACAGACCACTACTACACACAACATATCACTACAACACACAACAGACCACTACAACACACAACAGATCATTACTACACACAACAGACCACTACTACACACAACAGACCACTACTACACACAACAGACCACTACTACACACAACAGACCACTACTACACACAACAGACCACTACTACACACAACAGACCACTACTACACACAACAGACCACTACTACACACAACAGACCACTACTACACACAACAGACCACTACTACACACAACAGACCACTACTACACACAACAGACCACTACAACACACAACAGATCACTACTACACACAACAGACCACTACTACACACAACAGACCACTACTACACACAACAGACCACTACAACACACAACAGACCACTACAACACACAACAGACCACTACTACACACAACAGACCACTACAACACACAACAGACCACTACTACACACAACATATCACTACAACACACAACAGACCACTACAACACACAACAGAACACTACTACACACAACAGACCACTACTACACACAACAGACCACTACTACACACAACAGACCACTACTACACACAACAGACCACTACTACACACAACATTTACCACTACACACGAGTCACCACTTTGCAGTGCAAATGATACGTAGTGTTTGTTGCATGCTCTGAAGATATTACTGTGTAGTGGTCACTTGTTCAGTGGTGTGATTTATAGTGGTGATAGTATTGTGTAGTGGTGAGGACACAGGGATGTGGAGCAGCCATACTCTTTTCTACACTTACTTTCAATTTTCTTCTTTTACACACACACACACACATTTCCAACACTGAATCTTCTCGTCAACTCTACCAGCATTACTGTATCATCTATTATTCTCTTCAGATCTGCCAGAGAGCTTACCAACAGCCTGGCTTATCAGAAACATTGGCATAATTAGCGAAGGGAGGATCGAGCCTCCAACACATCATGTACTGACGAATGTTCAGTGGTATACTGTCTACAGGTCAGGTTTCCCAGTAACACTGTATCAACTGAAAATAATAACTCCCATAGCTCCAGTAGTAGTTGTGATCACCCATGTCTATCTACAGGAGCAGAGCTACAGCAAACTTGTGGTGTGATACCAATCTACAAAAGCGTGAGACAGGTCGTTAGTTTCGAAGTATAGACCAGTACCGTCATAGAAGCTAAAACGTTGAGTAGTTTTAAAAATATGTTAGATAAATACATGAGTGGGGTGTGAGTTGGACCTGACTAGCTTGTGCTACTAGGTCTGATGCCGTGCTCCTTCCTTAAGTGAATGTGACCTGACTTGACTAGGTTGGGTCATTGGCTTAAGCCGGCAGGAGACTTGGATCTGCCTCGAATGGGTCAGTAGGCCTGCTGCAGTGTACCTTCTTTCTTATGTTCTTACTAGCAGTTTAAGGTCACATTCAGGGATATAAACTGATAACTGAGGCTCAGCGCAGTTATACAAGGAGCCTTCCAAATTTCTTAACCTTTTCTCACTACGGTGTTTGAAGTAGATCATAATAATGAATACGATAATTGTGTATATGGATTTCGTAAGGCTTCTGATATAGTTCCACACAGGAGACTGTTGAAGAAAGTAGCGGAAGACGGAATAGTAGAGGATATATGTATCGAGGCGTGGTCGACCCATAGGTAACAAGGTCGAATAAATGGGGAGAAATCAGTAGAATAGAACAAAAGGGCACAATACTTTGACTGGAACAATACACAAATACACACAGAAGAGAGGAGCTTACAACGACGTTTGGGTCCGACTTGGACCATTTACAAAGTCATACCACAAAAGAGAGAGGGAGCCAGTATATATAGGAGAGCTAAAAGGGACAGGACGAAATGAGGAAGGAAAAGAAGTGCTGGTAGTAAGGCTGGTAGTGGTAAGTAGTAGTACTTTCTACTACTACTTACCACTACTTCTTTTCCTTCTTATCTTGGTCCCGTCCTTGTCCAGCTCGCCTGTGTAGACTAGCTCCTCTCTGTTTCGTATTAGTGAGACTTGTTAATTCAGACGAACCGAAACGTGGTCGTAAGCTTCTTTCTTTTATGTGCGGGTTATTTATGTATTGTTACAAGCAGTGTTCCCCAGGGCTCAGTGCTGGGCCCTTTGTTGTTTCAAACACAAACAAACGACATATACGACAAAATAAATAGCTACCTAAGCAAGTTTTCCAATGACATTAAAACAGGTCATCAGATAAATTATGAAGTGGACACTAGAGCGTTGCAGGAAGATCTGGATAGGTTAATGCAATGGTCAGAGACGTGGCATATGCAGCTTAGTGTAGACAAATGTAGGGTTCTAAGCCTGGGAAAAGCAAATAACTTTGGGACTTGTAAACTAGATCTAAGTCACTCTGAATCCTAAAATGACTTAGTTCATGTTATTAATAATTTAAAGTCAAGACAAGAGTGCACGAGTGCTTGCAATAAACAACTGAATCTGCACTCTCTGGAAAGACGTAGAACTGAAGTATACAAATGAAATACAGGAACAAATAAAGGGAATATAAACAACGTGCTAAAAATATCTAGGTTCAAGTTGGAAAAAAAATAAGTTTAGAAAGGATATTGCAAACCGTTTGTTTACTAATAGAGTTGTGGATGAAAGGAACAAACTCCCGAGTAACGTTATTCAGTTAGTGCGAGTTTGACCTGCCTAGCATGGTCCAGTACGCCTTGATAAAGCCCACTGCGTGGGCGAAACGTTGTCAATAAAGGATCACATTACACTGCTTATATGTATATTTTTCCACGTTTAAGTTCGGTTAACTTTATTTCCTCTCCTAGATGTTACTTCGCTCACTCTCCCTGCACCTAAGATTATTAAACAACTTCATCTCCACTCCTATCTAAGACGCTCACACTCCAGGTGGATGTTCAAGCCTCTACCATTTTCAACTTCCTTCACGTCTGGTACTTTCCTTCACGTCTGGTACTTTCCCGCTGTATCTCCTTCCATCCACCACAGATTTATACACACTCTTGGTCAGCCTATCTTGCTTCACCTCTTCTAAATAAGCAAGCCATCGCAACAATTCCTTCTCCACTCTCTTAATCATACCTACCATACCACTACAGTCTTCTAATTTCTCAACTCCTCATTATTTACGTACTTTCAAGACCGTATATTACCTCAGACACAAAATTTCCATTATCTTCAACCTCCTCCAACATTTAAAGACTATATTGCAAACTTTCCAAACCTGTAATATCACAGGTCCAAGCAACACAAATCAATATTACTAACTCTCACCTGACTTGCTCTTACCTCCATCTCTTGAAAATATTTACAGACCATTTGGCCCGTAGCTTGATCGTTAGCGCACTCAGCTCACACACAGAGGTCCGGAGATCGAATCTCCTCAGGTACGGCTGGAAAATATTAGGGACGTGTTTCCATAAGACACCTGTTGCCCCTGTTGACCCATCAGTATAAAATGGGTACCTGGGTGTTAGTGGACTGGTGTGGGTCGCATCCTGGGACAAATCTGACCTAATTTGCCCGAAATGCTCTGCATAACAAGGGGCTTTCTATATAGTAGTATGCCATTGATGTCAGCTATGGTCTATATACCTTGTACACGTACTTGTAGAAATAAAGACATTATTATTATTATCTAACTCCTGACCCTCTTAAAAGGAGTTGGTCTCCAGCTGCAGGTCATCTGCCTCTGTAGCGTGTATTAAGGTACATGTTACCTGTACCTTCATACACGTTACAGGTAACAAACCCGTTGCGTGTATTAGGGTACAGGAGGCTGGGATTAAGGAATATTAGGGATACCTTTCCTGGGTCTTGCTGGGACCCCAAAAACATTGAGTTTTCTTGAAGTATACGTGTAAATTTGCACACACAAAAAAATATCTAGTAATCTTGCCCGAATTGTTCTGCATACCCAGGTGCTTCCACGTACACCCAGGTGCTCCACGTATACCCATGTGCTTCCACGTATACCCAGGTGCTTCCACGTATACCCAGGTGCTTCCACGTATACCCAGGTGCTTCCATGTATACCCAGGTGCTTCCACGTATACCCAGGTGCTTCCACGTATACCCAGGTGCTTCCACGTATACCCAGGTGCTCCCACGTATACCCATGTGCTTCCACGTATACCCAGGTGCTCCCACGTACACCCAGGTGCTTCCACGTACACCCAGGTCTTTCCACGTATACCCAGGTGCTTCCACGTACACCCAGGTGCTTCCACGTACACCCAGGTGCTTCCACGTACACCCAGGTGCTTCCACGTACACCCAGGTGCTTCCACGTACACCCAGGTGCTTCCACGTATACCCATGTGCTCCCACGTATACCCAGGTGCTCCCACATGCACCCAGGTGCTCCCACGTATACCCAGGTGCTCCCACACACCCAGGTGCTTCCACGTACAACAGGTCTTTCCAGTAACCAGGTGTTCCACGTATACCCAGGTGCTTCCACGTACACCCAGTGCTTCCACGTACACCCAGGTGCTTCCATATTACCCATGTGCTCCCACGTATACCCAGGTGCTCCCATATGCACCCAGGTGCTCCCAGGTATACCCAGGTGCTCCCACCTATATTAAATATCTTCCAGTTGTGTAAAATAAATATCACGTGTAAAGAATAATAAGAATAATAAATATTAATAATAATTTGTATTATTATTATTATTATTATTATTATTATTAGGAAATTGAATATTTAAAGATGATTATGAGATATCAAAATCGAATGCAAATCTTGAATATAAATATACACCTTGGAATAATCTAAAAATAATTTAGTTTTGCTCTGAGGTTCAGAACGGGCTTCAGAGATAACGAAAATACTTGGAAATTAGCATTCACCGCGGTTAAATTTGCATATTACGATATCCGTCGTTTATTGTGATCTTAGAGAGAGTTTTCCAAACCAAAATTAAATTGGATATGTCAGCAGTGTGCTGCTATCCTATATGATATCTACACACAGGGAACAAGAGCTATGTTTCGCTGTCTTATTCCCAGGATGGGACTCGATCATGATGTTGAAATCTGAGAGCATCAGCTGGGAGGCTCCAGTAGTGTCAGCCTGAGCTGGGAGGCTCCAGTAGTGTCAGCCTGAGCTGGGAGGCTCCAGTAGTGTCAGCCTGAGCTGGGAGGCTCCAGTAGTGTCAGCTCTGAGCTGGGAGGACTCCAGTAGTGTCAGCCTGAGCTGGGAGGCTCCAGTAGTGTCAGCCTGAGCTGGGAGGCTCCAGTAGTGTCAGCCTGAGCTGGGAGGCTCCAGTAGTGTCAGCCTGAGCTGGGAGGCTCCAGTAGTGTCAGCCTGAGCTGGGAGACTCCAGTAGTGTCAGCCTGAGCTGGGAGGCTCCAGTTGTGTCAGCTGAGCTGGGAGACTCCAGTAGTGTCAGCCTGAGCTGGGAGGCTCCAGTCGTGTCAGCCTGAGCTGGGAGGCTCCAGTAGTGTCAGCCTGAGCTGGGAGGCTCCAGTAGTGTCAGCCTGAGCTGGGAGGCTCCGTAGTGTCAGCCTGAGCTGGGAGGCTCCAGTAGTGTCAGCCTGAGCTGGGAGGCTCCAGTAGTGTCAGCCTGAGCTGGGAGGCTCCAGTAGTGTCAGCCTGAGCTGGGAGGCTCCAGTAGTGTCAGCCTGAGCTGGGAGGCTCCAGTAGTGTCAGCCTGAGCTGGGAGACTCCAGTAGTGTCAGCCTGAGCTGGGAGGCTCCAGTAGTGTCAGCCTGAGCTGGGAGGCTCCAGTAGTGTCAGCCTGAATTGGGAGACTCCAGTAGTGTCAACCAGAGTTGGGAGACTCCTGTAGTGACAACCAGAGCTGGGAGACTCCAGTACCGCCAACCAGAGCTGGGAGACTCCAGTAGGGTCAACCAGAGCTGGGAGACTCCAGTAGGGTCAACCAGAGCTGGGAGACTCCAGTAGGGTCAACCAGAGCTGGGAGACTCCAGTAGGGTCAACCAGAACTGGGAGACTCCAGTAGGGTCAACCAGAGCTGGGAGACTCCAGTAGGGTCAACCAGAGCTGGGAGACTCCAGTAGTGTCAACCAGAGCTGGGAGACTCCAGTAGGGTCAACCAGAGCTGGGAGACTCCAGGAGGGTCAACCAGAGCTGGGAGACTCCAGTAGGGTCAACCAGAATTGGGAGACTCCAGTAGTGTCAACCAGAGCTGGGAGACTCCAGTAGGGTCAACCAGAGCTGGGAGACTCCAGTAGTGTCAACCAGAGCTAGTAGACTTTAATAGTATGGAAGGGAAGGGGGAGGTGGGAGGACCTCGTATTCTACCACTGACTTTATCTACGAAAACATATATATTTTTTTGCCTATATCATTGTCATAATATATCAGTAACAGATGATATGTCTGATATATTTATTCTTACAGTTGATATACGAGGGGTGATGTATGATCAATAATCTTATAACTCCATTTTATCTGGTTCTTTCTCTATTACATCCTCTCTATAATAAGTTTAAATATTGGTAAGTATATCTCCAGTTATTACTATTATTATTATTATTATTATTATTATTATTATTATCAAGAGTGAAGAGCTTTTTTCCTTAATTAATATCGTTAATTAGGTGATTACTAATGAGGTCTTACACTCACACACACTTATTCACACTTACTTACACACTCTTATTCACACACACTCATTCACACACACTCATTCACACATACTCATTCACACATACTCATTCACACATACTCATTCACACACACTCATTCACACACACACATACACACTCACCCACATTCTCCCTCTCTAATTTAGCAGGCTTATCTGTTCTTGCTTGAATCCCACATAAAGCAGTCACTGACCCGTGTTTCTGGTATGTCGCCCACAGCTCCCCAGGCAGAGATCGTGGGCGCTCCAGACATGCATGTAGACAAGGGCTCTACTATCAACCTCACCTGCGTGGTCACCCACGGACCTGAGCCCCCAGCTTATATCTTCTGGTACCACAACGGCAAGGTAAGGCTTCCCTATCGTTAGGTTAGGTTTGTCAGGAAAGAGGACAAGTGTTTCCTGACACGCAGCTGGAGCTTTAGGCCATCTGACCAAGGCCTTTCGCTGGCTTTCCGGTCCACCCCTTTAAAAATTATGGTTGTGATTTCAACCGTTAGTGTTAATTGTGTGTGGTATCCTCAGGATCGTGAAGACCCACGTGCAACACGTGGGTCTGAAGAAGCCTGCTACGTAGGAGAAAGGTTTCGGAAATAAGTGTGGCGAATGTTCTGAAAAGTGAAATTCTGTGTCTTGCTTTTTCTGTCTCGTTATGTCAAACCTACAACAGTACAAGACCCTGTAAGTGGTGGGAGAGAGAGAGAGAGAGAGAGAGAGAGAGAGAGAGAGAGAAACAGACACAGACAGACAGAAACAGAGAGAGAGAGCTGACGTAGATAACAGCTCTTAGCTTGTAAATAAAGTTAGAAACCCCGAACGTAACTTTGTTGTAAAACCTTGTACAAGAGAGAGAGAGAGAGAGAGAGAGAGAGAGAGAGAGAGAGAGAGAGAGAGAGAGAGAGAGAGAGAAACTGAGATTACCTATTTGTAATCAGAGTAGCAGAGCTAAGTTCCTTGAACTCCTTAAGGTTGAGTTTACTATGTCACACAGCTAAATGCTAACACAGTGGGAAGCAGTGTCTACTACCACCACTGGATCCCATTCCAACTATCTGCGACTCTAAAAAAAATTCAATCTTCCGTCCAACATTTCTCAGACTGAAGAATGAGACACTTATGCAAATGTTGCACAACTCTCTCATTGTTCAACCTGTCGGCCTTTAAAACCATTTATCACATTTCTTAAATTACACTAGTGGCCTTTTTCTTACCCCTCCCTGTTAGGACTACAACATCCACTTTCTCCTTTACTTTTAAAATCTCTATTATATCCACTCTTCTCTATTACGTGTCAGCGGAAGCAATGTACACACTTCCATTTGCAATTCAATTAATTTTTCTTAACTATGAGTGTCGTTTTTAGCATATCTTTGACATGTACGTCATTTATTCCTGACAAGTGTGACAGTTACAAACTGAGGTGTAGAACTAGGGTGCCAGAGTGCCAGCACAGGTGCTGTTTTTCCGTCTCAGTGAGGAAACCATTGTCATACTAATATTGTTATAATCAAATAAAGCGCTAAAGCGACAAGGGTCAAGCAGCGCTGCGGGGCAGAAAATAGTACTGGGGCTATAAACAGCTAGGTGGAGAGGGGATCAGATGTGAGGGAAGGAAAGGGCTGGAAGGGACGCTAAGGGCTGTGTCAAAGTTCGTGTAGAGAAGCTGACAAAGTCAAAAAGTGATTGTAAGTCAAAGACAGGGTCGTCTGCACGAAGGGAAGATAAGGTAAGAGTGATAGGGGGGCAGCGGCGTTGGAGGTAAATCCTGAGAGCTC
Source organism: Cherax destructor (assembly GCA_009830355.1). NCBI lineage: Eukaryota > Metazoa > Arthropoda > Malacostraca > Decapoda > Parastacidae > Cherax > Cherax destructor. The sequence continues at coordinate 74,198 of WNWK01004361.1, read as the reverse complement.
GCTGGTATACCGGACAGTCCAAAAGAAAGTGAAGAACCGAAATAGGGACCCAACAAACTACACAGAGAGGAATAGGGTGTCGTTCCATGAGATACCCATTGGTAAGGCGAGCATGGCCGATGCGGAGACGGGAGAGCGGAGCCTCCAGAGTACTGTAACCATGGTAAGAAGATGGCCACAAACCTAAAACGGTTTAACAGAGTGCAATTTATTTTGGTGCATGTCCGACCACCGCTGTTGCCAACGGCCGCGAAAACGGGCACAGATGGCTGTAAAATAGTCCCAGAATGGAATACCTCTATAGGAAACCGGAAGATCAGGTACCGCTGACCGCGCAGCAGCATCCGCCTGTTCATTGCCCTGCACATCAACGTTTGCTATCCACTCGGCGCAACCAAAGTTGAATACGAAGAACCATTGGATGAGTGGAATAAAATTGTTTAATGGCCTGTAAAGCATTGAGGAATCTGAATTGATCACAAGCGCCGAAGGAGACATATATGTAAAACAGAGAAGCGCTATGAGGATGGCATGCAACTCGGCGGTAAAAATACTAGCCGAGTCTAACAAATGACCCCGGACAACATCGTCAGGGAACTCGGCCGAGAACCCAACACCGCGAGAAGATTTAGAACCATCTGTATAAACAGCAACGGCACGAGCATGCGACCGGAAGTAATCTAGAAAAAGAGAGCGAGAAGCAGTCGTAGGTAGGAGAGCTTTGGCGCACGGCAGTTGGGGAGAACAGACACGAACCGTTGGAACCTCCCAAGGGGTAAGGGAAAAGGCAAACGATACATGAACATACAAGGAAGGCAACTGGAGAGAAGACCGGAGTGAAGACGAAGAGAAAACGGACGCAGTAAGCAGGGGCGCCGAACAAATAACGGGCCACTACTAACGTCTGAGACCAACCTATACGTAGAAGGAACACGAAGGTCATGAGAGCAGACAAAGTAACGAAGGCATTGAGCATCACGACGATCAGTTAAGGAAGGAACATTCGCCTCAGCATAGAAGCTTTCAACAGGGGATGAACGAAAGGCACGAAGGCATAAACGTAGACCCTGATGATGAAGGGGTCTAACTTAGAAAGAGTTGTAGGAGAAGCTGCAGAATAGACTTGGTCGCCATAATCCAGCTTGGACAAGACTAGGGTGGAATGCAAGCGGAGGAGAGGCAGGCGATCTACTCCTCATGAACGATGCACAAGAATTTTAAGGAGATTCAGCCGACCATGGCAAGCTGCCTTCAAAGAGGAAATGTGAGGTTTTCATGTCAACCGGTTATCGAATAGAAGGCCAAGAAACTTGACCATATCACATTCTGGGATATGTGAGCCGTGTAAATATAATGAAATATCTGGGACAAGGGGACGTCTAGTGAAGGTAATGAAATGGGTTTTTGCACTAGAAAATTTAAATCCATGAGAAGTGGCCCAATGGGAAACACGATCAATCGCATCCTGAGGGAAGGCAGCTACCAGGCGACAGTCAGCGCCTGCAGAAGCTATAGCGAAGTCATCCACGTAAAGTGACGACCAAGATGGGCGTCGGCAGAGAAGAGATCAAGAACGCAACATCCGAGATACAGAATGCACGGGAAGGGGAGAGATATAGAGAGCAAACTGTATACCACCTGTGCAAATAAATACAGGCTGCAGTATAATGCACCTGAGAACGAAAAAAGACCTGTTGAAGGGATCACAAGAATGCAACAGCACATATCCCGAAACAGGATGGATAACAGCTGAACGAACTTTAGGCTCTTGTAACCCGACATACTGTGGTAAACTGGGAGAGCAACACCTGGAGCTCTCCCCGATTATTCCATTGTAAACAAGTCATTATTCCGACAATAAGAAGCGATAAAATCTATGGGCTAGTAGGGTCAGTGAAGTCAATGTGTGGAGGCAATGGAAAGTGAGTAAGCAAAGAAGAATCGAAATGCTTTGAAGGAAAAGATTGCTGCTAGGGTCGTGAAAAATAAGGAGCATAAGGAGGCGCACAGGTGTCCATCGAGGGTTTCGTCTACGCAATATAGTCGGAGATAGCATCAAGTGTTTCAGAAACAGGTGAGGGAGAGCAAGTAGAGATCGGAGAGACTATGGAGTAATGGTAGAAATAATGATAGTGATGATAGTAATAATGGTACAGTATATATATATATTAGAGAGAGAGAGAGAGATATGCACCCCTCAATGTATATATATATTGAATGCTCTCATTGTGTATGCATAAAAACACGGCCGTCAGAATATAAACTCGTATGACAAAATGCCAGCCAGAATAAAAGAATATCTGAAACATGAGTACTGAAGGAGCTTCCCCAAGGCTCAGTTTTAGTTCCCAAAACTCTTTTTGGAATAGGCAGAAAAATCATGGTCAACACGGAAAGTGCTTCGGAGTGTTCAAAGTTAAGTTCTTCACTGAGTGACTGCTGGAGAGGACTATTTACTATCCACATGTGAGAAACTCTTGTACTTCAAAATACACAGACGACGTAACACTGCCCAGGAGAATACAAATGATAAAAAAAAAAAAACATAATAATAGTTTTGGATTGTTCAAACTTGACTTTTATAAATGAGGCCATTGTACATAACTTCAAAGCAGATTCCTGCACTAATTCTTTAGACAGTCATGACTGTAGTTCCACACTTATGAATTAAGGGGTATATAAAATGTCGCTAAATTTTCAACATGTACTAATGAAACTCTGCACTTGGTAGAAAGTCCCGGAGGCAGAGTACTATTTAGATGAAGAGTAAGTAACAAGGTAACATGAACAGCAGTAAACACCTGGTACTAATATGGTACTGAGGTTTGCAAGCTTTGATATCTCAGAACGTGAGCTGGTGACGCGAAGATCTCTGGTGATAGCGTTCACAATACAAGGTCAAGGGTTCGAGTCCCAGGCACGGCGAAACGCATACAGTTTCCTGACACCACTGCTGCCGTGTAAGAACCTTCAGCTCTGCTGGAAGTATTCATTTCTTGGGCAAAAAGTATTTATTGAATACGTTGTACACATACAGATACTATATGCACAAGTATACACCCATACACTCGTTCATACATACACACACTCATAGGCACCCGCATGAAATCATACATACATACACACATAAATATTTCAACATTTTGATGTATAGAATTTTATGACCATCCCCACTATACCATTTGCGTGCCTTGAGGTGGAAGAGCCAGGATTTACGGGACACGCCGATGACTTTCTCAGATAACGAAGCAACAAGAACACATCTGTTTATATTCATGGATAGATGCAAACCCCGCAGAGAGGGGTCGTGCAGCCCTTGCGCAACGGGAGGAAATCTTTTTCCATCTATAGAAGGAGAGGCTAAGTTCAGTTCGTGGGAGCACCAATAACACCATCGTGCCAACTCCAGAAACATTCTTTAACCAATGGGACTTTTGTTTAGGTAGAGCTGGTTTGCTGGATCCGGTTGAAGCTCATTGTTGCCCCAAGCTCTGAAAGTTTATGTACATACGTAAAGTTACGAGGAACAGCTGATATAGCTAAAACAAAAGTGCATAAATCGTGGTCAACTGGGAAAGTGCTTCGGAGTGTTCGGCGTTAATTAAGGTTTTCACTGAATCGTAATTGCTCCCACTGCTTAAACCTGTTCATCGGTTTTTTGTTTGCCAGGAGAAGTGGGGAAAATTGTCCCCCAACCTGGGTCTTAGTCATGGAAGACCCACCCAGTGGAAATTGAAGTCATTTGAAAGAGGTATCAGACTGCCTTTCCACTCTACCTCCCAAATCAATTAAATAAAACATTATGAACTGTGTTTTATAACCACATGTAAAACACCCCCCACACAAAAAAAAAAATACCCCACGCACACAAAAACACCCCACACACACAAAAAAAACACCCAACATACACAAAAACACCCCACAACACAAAACCACCCCCACACACACAAAAACACCCAACACAAAAACACCCCACACACACAAAAAAACACCCCACACACACAAACACCCCACACACACAAACACCCCACACACACAAATACCCCACACACACAAACACCCCACACACACAAACACCCCACACACACAAACACCCCACACACACAAATACCCCACACACACAAACACCCCACACACACAAACACCCCACACACACAAACACCCCACACACAGAACTGCCGGTACAGGAGAATGCACTTAAACCCACGGAGTCCACCAAAATGAAACATTTAAAACACTTTCAGTAACTGTGTTAAAACTAACATTTATTATGGGTTAAAGTAGCGTGTCATACAGTGACACTAGTCACGTTAATGTGTCATGCAGGAACAAGTGACACTAATCACCTTAATGTGTCATGCAGTAACAAGTGACACTAATCACCTTAATGTGTCATGCAGTAACAAGTGACACTAATCACCTTAATGTGTCATGCAGTAACAAGTGACACTAATCACCTTAATGTGTCATGCAGTAACAAGTGACACTAGTCACGTTAATGTGTCATGCAGAAACAAGTGACACTAGTCACCTTAATGTGTCATGCAGTAACAAGTGACACTAGTCACCTTAATGTGTCATGCAGTAACAAGTGACACTAGTCACCTTAATGTGTCATGCAGTAACAAGTGACACTAGTCACCTTAATGTGTCATGCAGTAACAAGTGACACTAGTCACCTTAATGTGTCATGCAGTAACAAGTGACACTAGTCACCTTAATGTGTCATGCAGTAACAAGTGACACTAGTCACCTTAATGTGTCATGCAGTAACAAGTGACACTTGTCACCTTAATGTGTCATGCAGTAACAAGTGACACTAGTCACCTTAATGTGTCATGCAGTAACAAATGACACTAGTCACCTTAATGTGTCATGCAGTAACAAGTGACACTTGTCACCTTAATGTGTCATGCAGTAACAAGTGACACTTGTCACCCTTAAGTAACGTGGCATGAACATAACACACTAGTTAAGTTTAAGTAACGTGGCCTGAACTATGACACTAATAATTTTGACCATGAGCGCAGAGAAGTAACTGAATTACTGCCAGAGATACTGTACAGTTACTGCCAGAGATACTGTACAGTTACTGCCAGAGATACTGTACAGTTACTGCCAGAGATACTGTACAGTTACTGCCAGAGATACTGTACAGTTACTGCCAGAGATACTGTACAGTTACTGCCAGAGATACTGTACAGTTACTGCCAGAGATACTGTACAGTTACTGCCAGAGATACTGTACAGTTACTGCCAGAGATACTGTACAGTTACTGCCAGAGATACTGTACAGTTACTGCCAGAGATACTGTACAGTTACTGCCAGAGATACTGTACAGTTACTGCCAGAGATACTGTACAGTTACTGCCAGAGATACTGTACTTTTTGAGATGCTGACAGTTTCAATGTCATATAAACACCTCAAGATTAATAATAGGTTTTCGGCTAAGTTACTGCGGCTATATTACCTATAGCAGTGTATATATATATATATATATATATATATATATATATATATATATATATATATATATATATATATATATATATATATATATATATATATATATAGTGAAGGTAACTGAAAGATTCAGAGTTCCCCGCCGTCAACAGTACTAGAACTTAATATGCTCCTAAGCTTAAAAGATCGCGTCAAGCATTACTAGAAACAATGAGAACATGTGGCTAAATTAACGATAAGTGAAATAACTTAAACAGGTTAGAATGACACCCCAGGATTTATATTTTCATTCTCTTATTCTTCGTTCACATTTTTGGCGTTCTGATTAAAGGCATGATTGGTGTGACCTTTTAAACGAGGTTTGAGATTCTCGACCGCGGGTTCGAACCCCACCCGTGGTATGGTTTGTAATATTTCAACTTAGTTTTTCTACTTACATACTGTCACTGCAATTTACATTATAATTTTCCTATTCTTTTAACCTTGAGATTCTAATGATAGAATGAGACAACTGAAAAACGTAAATCCCTACAAATAAAACCTCTATTTTCTCTTGCCTTATCTTAAGCGTCTGTTCTGACTCACGAAATCGTTAATAATACGACTGAAAACGAATTACGGAACGAGTGGGACTTGATCCCATGACAACAGTCACCTGCCTTGAGTTCAAACCCCACCCTTTCTGTGATGTGTTATTCTATCCTATACTCCATCCTATACTCTCAAATATCCAACACTCGTACTATTCTCTCCCCACATTATGATTACAATCAAACACAAGTGCTAAACCCACATGGGGCAAAACTAAACCACAGAAAAACCAGACACTATCAATGGCATCTGCGAACAGCCACACTTCCCTGTCGACCCAAAGCCTGTTGGCAAAAATGCAACTATTTCTGCACTCTGCATCATTCACGCAGCTTCACACACAAACATGTCAGGCACCTCCCAGGGGCCCACATGAGTATAAAACAAACCCAAACACAACTTACGGCCTGAGCAACACAAAATACACAACACACTACTTATCTGCAACCTTTCTCCAACACATCTTCCAGCGAGACCATCAATCACTCTTGGAGACGCCATCACAATAGTTACTCTGTGACTTCACTCTCTAAAGACGCCCACAAACTGATGACGTTATAAATTTATTAAGCCCTTTTTTTTCTCTCTAAATACCTTATTTTATAAACTTCACATTAATGAAAAAACTTACAATAAGACACATGTACAATACTTGGGTATCGTTATTTCTGAAAAGTTATGTCAACACAGTAGGCTTCTACAGACGAATTCACTCACCTGTATTGGTCTGAACACGCCTACTGTGCAAGCGAAACCTTTCAGTAATGAAGATACGTCCTGTATCGTGGGACAGGGATATCGCCAACCCTCCTCAGCGGTGGTATCCCCAGCGCTGGAACACGGGCATAGTCATACCTAGAGCACACAGAGCACAATAGGTATCCCATCGTCAAACAATTATCCCCCCACACTAAGCGCACCGCCCAAACATACTGCTGTTTGAGGTTATAATAATGCCTGTGTTTGTTCTGGCGTGAGGGGGAGAGGCGCTTGTTTTATGCCAAGAGAGAAGCAAATACAGAATGGGTAGCAATTTACATGTTAATGTATTTGTTTTGTGGCTTCATTCTCATGTGATGACTTTGTGTGTTTATGCAGCGTAGCCATACCAGGTTAATATCCAATGCATTTATGTCTGCATTAGTGTGTGTGTGTGAGTGTTTGTGTGTGTGTGTGTGTTTGTGTGTATGTGTGTATGTGTGTGTATGTGTGTGTATGTGTTTGTGTGTGTGTGTGTCTGTCTGTCTAATAAAATTTCATCATTTATCGCTTTTGCATTACTTGTAATTGTTCATTTAAATAATTATTATATTATATTATTATTATAATCAAAACTAATCATTAAGCCCACAAGGGTTATATATTTAATAATAAGAACAATAATAATAATAATAGTTTTTTTTTATTATTATTAGAGTTTAAAAGCGCCTGGATAATGTAAGAAAATGGCTCCAGTTCCTCGGATCAAGAGGTCTGCACCCCCCTTGAAGGGAAAAGACCTTAATAACCTATTTAGCTATTTAGATAAGGAATTCCGAAGTGAAAGACTCGTGTTCCAGGAAGTTGGAGCTGCCCCTCTCTTTCGGATCTAACCTGATTATTTCCCATTTCCAAAAGTGCTGTAAGCCCCATGTAGGCTTGGCGCTTCCCCATGTGGACTGGGGATACTGAGGTATTTTTGTCTGTTTTTCTCAGGTTGTAAACTACGAATCACCCAGAGGAGGAATTACCGTAGTGACGGAGAGAGGTAATACTACCCGTGGTTACCTGCTGATACAGGTGAGTGAGTGAGTTGCATATATACAGGTATAATCAAAACTTACAGCTATTGGGGAAAAAACACAGTTAAATTGCGACTTGTGAAGCACATATACGTTATTCACACTTCACTGGCTTAATTCGTTCACAAATATTAACTCCATGGGGAAGTGGAAAAGAATTCTTCCTCCGTAAGCCATGTGTGTCATAAGAGGCGATTAACATGCCAGGAGCAAGGGGCTACTAACCCCTTCTCCTATTTATATATTTTTTTTATTAACACATCGGTCGATTCCCACCAAGGCAGGGTGGCCCGAAAAAGAAAACTTTCACCATCATTCACTCCATCACTGTCTTGCCAGAGGAGAGCTTTACACTACAGCTACAAAACTGCAACATTAACACCCCTCCTTCAGAGTGCACACACTGTACTTCCCATCTCCAGGACTCAAGTCCGGTCTGCCGGTTTCCCTGAATCCTGTTTATATTACTAAAGTTAAAAAGAGAAACGTTTGTTTTTCTTTTTGGGCCACCCTGCCTCTGTGGGATACAGCCGATGCGATGAAAAAATATATTAACACCCAAACATGACAGTCACTGCCACCTGCCACATCTGCCACCACTGTCATGATAAATTTACCATGTTTAATATACACCTGCTGTCAGTGTTGGCACGGTGTTGTTCCACTGACAGTCCCCTCTTCCCTGGCTGTCTTCAAGAGGGAGCCAGACAGCTAGGCTGTGGTTCTTACGTTGGATTGCGTGAGGCCAGCAGTGACAGCCTGTTTGATCAGGCCCTGGTCCACCGGGGGCGTTGACCCTCTTAAAGACCTCCAGGTAGACCGAGCCTCGTTATTTACCTATGATGGTAAACTGTTTCCAATGGTCCAGCGGTATTACTACGGCAGAGGTATACCAACTGTATGTAAATACGACACAGTACGGGTTATGGCATTGTGTAGACGTTTCGCCCACCAGGGATTGCATGGTCCCTGGTGAACGAAACGTCGTCACAATAAAATGCCATCAACCGTATTGTGTGATGCCTTATTTACATGATCTAGCGCTCTATAATAAATTATACAATATTGTAGTATACCAAGTAATATTAGGTATCCCTTGAAAGAGGATACATAAGGTGGTTGTAAGGATTCTTGTTTCTAGATGATTAAGACGTATGTGCAACAGTTGGGTATATTTATTGTTGAAACCTTTCGCCTACACAGCAGGCTTCGACAAGTTAAGGGACTGATCACCTCAAACTCTTCATCTTCCACAGTTCTTCTCTGTATCGGACTAAAGAAGCCACTGGCTGGCGAAACGTTTCCTCAGTAAACATTCCCAAATGTTTTACAAGTGTCTTATTCTTCATCAGTCAAATACAGAGGAAAATATATTGTATACAGCAGTAGTAGCGAGGTAAAAATGTAATCAGTCCATCAACCTGGATGGAGGTGGTCAGTCCCCCAGCCTGGAGAAGTGTTCAGGACTACGAAATCCGGGGTTCCACTGTATTTATAGATGTTGTTAGAGAAGTGAATGCTCGGGTATTGGCAGGAGGTGTGGGGTTAAAAGATAAAGAATCTAACACAAAGTGGGAGTTGTCACAGTGGCTCTTTGCTGATGACACTGTGCTTTTGGGAGATTCTGTCGTCTGGAACAATATGAAGCTGAACAGACAGATACAGATAGGTTCGCCAGGACGGGTCCTCTTCACGTGGTGACCCGACAAGATTGTAGTCTTAAATACTACCAAAGGTGAGGTGGGAAAATCTCCACGACGTATCAGAAAGGCAAGGACAACTAGAAAAGACCAAGAATTTGAGGTTTTGCAGTATAATGCAATCCTTTGTTTACGTTTCGCCCACACAGTGTGCTTTATTAAGTCCTGAGAAGGCTTGATATATTGATGAGACACTGCAACATTTGGGAATATTTATTCTGGAAATATTTCGCCAGCCATTGCCTTCTTCGGTCCAATTCAGAGAAAGGTGGTAGCTGAGGAGTTTGAGGTAATCAGTCCCTCAGCCTGAAGAAGCCACTGTGTGGGCGAAACGTGGCCAGAGGGACAACTGGTCAGTGATAGGCAGCTTCTTATGGATTCCAATCCTTCCTACACGTGTTGTTCTGACTGCAAGTAGGATTGAACCCAGCTAGGCCCGGAGGGTTTAATAACTCGATTGGTTAGATGACACGGTGATTAATGACGCAGTTAAAATAGAAGGTTACAATATAAAACGTATAGGGGTTTAATAACTCAATAAGTTTTATATTGTAACCTTCATAAGTTTTATATTGTAACCGGGTTTAATAACCCAAAGAAAACCGTTGTTGTTTTATGTATTATATAGCCCAGAGAATATACAGAATAACAGTTACACTTTTTCATTTCGATATAAAAAATGACTACTGAAGTGGCTGGTTTATTGCTAGCCCCGTGTGCACCCCGTGTGCACCCCGTGTGTACCCCCGTGTCCACCCCGTGTGCACCCCCGTGTGCACCCCACCCCGTGTGCACCCCGTGTACACCCCCGTGCGTACCCCGTGTGCACCCCGTGTGCACCCCCGTGTGCACCCCGTGTGCACACCGTGTAAGGTAGAGCGAGGGTGTATCAATACAGAGAGTATACTTGGTTATTAGCTTTTCTAGTAATTCACATATATGTAACAATTTTTATTCAGATTTACTCAGAATTTCATGTTAAGTATTTTCATGTTTTTTTTTTTTGAGACTTGAGGGGAGGAACTAAACCCGTAGGGGTCATACAGTACCTGAGAAAAGTGAAACAGTCAGGTTATATATATATATATATATATATATATATATATATATATATATATATATATATATATATATATATATATATATATATAAATAACACACACAAACACACACACATTATGTCAATGTCAAGAAAGAGCAGGACTCGAACCTGAGCACTCTGCGTTGTGTGTGTGTGAGAGAGAGAGAGAGAGAGAGAGAGAGAGAGAGAGAGAGAAAGTGTGCAATGTTGTTAGCATAAAAATGACTAGTCAGTGTTGCTAGTGTGTTGGTCACTAGTCAACATAAGCGAATATCCACTTGTAGACATAAAACCATGAAGAGGTTCCATATTTCGATCTCTGAGACCCTCTTCAGCAGATCTTTCACAGGAATCCCGACTGTGACAGAAGAATTCTTTCCTAATACACCAGCCCTAATTCACCACGCACTGAATGACCTAACAGGTGTCTGGCTCATATAAATAAATCAAATCAGTTAGAGACTACATAACAGGCGGAAATATAGAGCCAATGCTCTATTGTTCGATTTAGATCTCAGAGTGGATCTATCCACCTATATGTGCGAGTTTATGCTCATTCAACAAATTTTACTGGTGAGTTTGAACAAAATAGCTCACTACCTTTTTTTAGATGTCTTAATTAATAAGGGGAACCATGAATTTAAATTCAAAATATACAGAAAACCAACAAATCACTGGCCAGGTGCTGGACAAGTCTCTGATATGTTTGTTTACATTGTAAGTTGCTGGGTAGGCTGGTGTAACCAATATTGTTCTCTACACAGGATGCCCGGCCCTCCGACACTGGGAACTACTCCTGTGCACCTTCCAACACAGCTGCCACCACCCTCAGAGTACACGTCCTCAACGGTAAGTACTGAAGAGGAGGAGGAGGCGGCGGCGGCGAAGGAGAAGAAGAGAGATGAGAGATAAAGAAAAAAATACGAAATCTTGAATGATCCTTTCATATGGAAAATTCAATTTACGACTCTTCCCACTTATAAATGCATTTTTCTCTCCCGTTTTCCTGGCTCGCCTGAGCAAGAGGGAAAAGTTAATTAACATTCCATTACGTTTTATGAATTATGAAAAGATTTGCCTCATTAGTTATGCATCGGTTCCTTCAGCTGATTGTTCCTATGTTAAACTGTATTAGTTTTGAAATTACTTCTATTGTTCGATTTATAACTGTTGCCAGTCTTGTATCTGGCTTGTTATAATAGTCTTGTATCTGGCTTGTATGTACTGCCAGTCTTGTATTTGGCTTGTTATAAGTATTCCCAGTCCTGTATCTGGCTCGTTATAACAGTCTTGTATCTGGCTCGTTATAACAGTCTTGTATCTGGCTTGTTATAACAGTCTTGTATCTGGCTTGTTATAAGTCTTGTATCTGGCTTGTTATAAGTCTTGTATCTGGCTTGTTATAAGTCTTGTAACTGGCTTGTTATAAGTCTTGTATCTGGCTTGTTATAAGTCTTGTATCTGGCTTGTTATAAGTCTTGTATCTGGCTTGTTATAAGTCTTGTATCTGGCTTGTTATAAGTCTTGTATCTGGCTTGTTATAAGTCTTGTATCTGGCTTGTTATAACAGTCTTGTATCTGACTTGTTATAACGAATGCTTGTTTTTCTTGGACTTGTTATAAGTCTTGTATCTGGCTTGTTATAAGTCTTGTATCTGGCTTGTTATAAGTCTTGTATCTGGCTTGTTATAACAGTCTTGTATATGACTTGTTATAAGTCTTGTATATGACTTGTTATAAGTCTTGTATCTGGCTTGTTATAACAGTCTTGTATATGACTTGTTATAAGTCTTGTATCTGGCTTGTTATAACAGTCTTGTATCTGACTTGTTATAAGTCTTGTATATGACTTGTTATAAGTCTTGTATCTGGCTTGTTATAACAGTCTTGTATCTGCCTTGTTATAACAGTCTTGTATCTGGCTTGTTATAACAGTCTTGTATCTGGCTTGTTATAACAGTCTTGTATCTGGCTTGTTATAAGTCTTGTATCTGACTTGTTATAAGTCTTGTATCTGACTTGTTATAAGTCTTGTATCTGACGTGTTGTAAGTACTGCCAGTCCTTTATCTGGCTTGTTATAACACCACGTGTATATATAGTGTAATGTGGTAACACTGGAATGGAAGGCGTATACACTGGAATACAGTAAAACGGAAGGTGTATACATGGGAATAGAAGGTGTATGCATTGGAATGGAAGGTGTATACATTGAAATGGAAGGTGTATACATTGGAATGGAAGGTGTATACATTGAAATGGAAGGTGTATACATTGGAATGGAAGGTGTATACATTGGAATGGAAGGTGTATACATTGGAATGACGGTAATGAAGTCTGATCCGCGGAAGTGGAGTCTAGCTTGTTTCCTTGGATAAAGAGCCCTTTACTGGCATCTAGTCTGAGTACATGTACTCAGAGTTGATTGTTTACAGTTTATACGTGTTACAGAAGTAAACAAATCTACCATACCACGGGTGGAGATAGAACCCGCGGTCAGAGTCATAAAAATCCAGACCGACGCGTTAGCCACTGGGCCAACTGGCTACAATAAGATTCATCCAACTAGGTATATTTATACACCATAGGAAGGTTACCAAGTAAACAAACCTGTTTGAGACTTGGTATGATGTAGTGTGTGTGGGCGAAAGTCTGCCGGTAGGGAATGCATTATTTTGTATGTGTGTTTCGTTTTCCACGTATCGGAGTTTAATGCCATTTCTCTCCACCTTTCCTGACCAGTGTTGGAGTGTGTGCTGCCAGCACCAACAGCCTTATTAATCAGGCCATCAACCTGAAATGCCCTGCATAACCAGGGACTTTCTATAAAGAATGTCAATATTGTCTTCTTTTTTTTTCTCAATCATTTCTAAACTATTTTGTAGAAATAAAGTTTATCGTTAATGTTGGTTAACACGAAGATAATTTACAATAATCCATACATCCCAATAGCGTAGGAATTTCTTGCAACTAACACTTTAACTGACTCACGAAATCGTAATGCACGATTGTGTTTTGTTTAACACTGTTTAGATTGCAATTGCTTTGCCAGGAGTGAAAGGCCAACAGTACACTCCTCTCTGTTCCTCTAAAGTCTGGCGACAAAGATTTGATTCTGGGATAAACAGAAATTGTGGACCTCAAGAAGCTGGAAGACCAGCCAGCCCGGAGATACTCATGCTCACATAACTCCCCTTTTTATAAAATAATTATCCAGTCCTTAGCTAATTTACAGTTAGCTATGTTCTCCATTCTTCAACAGTCACGATGTGAATATGTGGTCATTGTATATCAAATGTATTATATACCGATAAGCATGTTATTAAGACACAATTTGCAGTTAATGGCATTTTTAGTAAACATTTAAGTCTACTAGAGTCTATTTCTTCTTAATTAAATGACAAACCGCAGTGTATCTTATAAATCTTCATCATTCTTCTATGGGTCATACTAGAAAAACATCCTAAAACATTCTCTGCATGCTTCACAAGGACCAGACTGCAATTGTGCCTCTCATCCAGTACCACAGCATCAACTGAACTCATTTATAAATCAATTGTACGATAGAAGTCGAGCACCAAGGCAAGAGCCACAAAAAATGCTCGCCACCACTCTCCCTTAATCACAACAATCCATCTAATGGTCTTGGAATTATACCTTAGGTTCCACTGCTCTCTCCACCTCTATCTCTTTCTCTCTTCACATACAATAATACCTTGTTTACAGACTCGACGTGTCCAGTGCGTCCAGCCTCCCCCCCCCCTCAGTGCAAAATTAACAATATCTGGTGAAATTCGTATGGGGATACTGACAACCTGGAGAAAAACATAGATGTGTATTGATCGAGACATTTAAAGAAACGTTTCGCCACAAGTGGTTTCTTCAGTCGTAATTAAGACTGAATAAATATCTTGATCAGTGTCTACGTGTTTTTAACCTTAACAATATCGCATTAAAAAAAAACATTGGTTGTGTTTTTACCCTGATGCGTTTTCCTTTTTTTTTTTTAGTATAGAGCAAAAATAAATTTCCACGTCATTCTCAAAATTCATTTGCTGTCCGTCACTATATCTTCCTCCACTCATTTCATTCTCAGTCTGACTATCATTCATTATACTTACGCTCATCATCATCTCCGTGTGTACCTATTACTTTCTTATTTACACTCACACACCACTCCAAGCTCCTCTGTCAACTTCTGCAACTTCTCTTACGAACCTGACACAAGCATTCTAACTTGCAAATGTTATTGATCCGAATTACTGTGATGATTAACAAACATGTGCAACTGTTCGGTATCCTTAGTGCTGAAACGTTTCGCCTACACAGCAGGCTTCAATAAAATACGGAGGCAGTAGATATAGTACTGAAATATAGATGTAATCAGTTCGTCAACCAAATTGATTGACTGATTACATTACAGAATCACTATATTTCAAACTAAAACGTTCCTCACTTTTCCACTAACTTATTTTACAGCATTAATGATCTTTGGAAGTGATTAAATTAATTCACCCATTTATATACTGTATGTATAGGCTTTTAAAAGAATTTCCCGTTGTAAGCCAACTTTTCACTAGGTTACAAGGTCTTCTGAATCAGGTGTAGTATAACTAAAACAACTTTTTTTTTAGTTCTAAAACTGTCACTTAAAGTACAAAGTAACATGATGTGGTAAACACCAGCAGTCATCTGCATTTATTTTGTCAGTAAATATGTATTACTGCAAGACATTTTAAGTGTTACAGTCAGGTGACTGTGATTTTGTAAGGCCTGCACTTGTAGCTACAACACCATACCATGTTCTTGATATACCTGGAGGGTGGTCCGGGGGTCAACACACCCACGACCCGGTTCATGACCAGGTTACAGCCTATCATCGTACCTTCCATTAACGTCTATGTGAATTTCTCACATGCGGTTAGCAGCAAATTTCTCAGTTAGGTTAGATTACGTCACGTTATATTGTCCTCCATCCATAAAAAATAACTATTTACAATATACCACAAAGGAAAAAATATAAATATAAGATAAAGATAAGAAATCCTCGGTGTGAACAGAGATAACTATGTAGATAACTGGTTCATAGAACCGACGGGTTTATGAATTAGACACTTGTGTTACACTTGTGTAACTTTACTGTGGGAACGTTTCTCATACCAGTGGCTTCTTCAGTCCAATACTAAGAAAACGAATTGAAGATCAGAAGCAGTTTGAGGTAATCATTCCTTCAGCCTGGAGTCGATGTGATGAGTCCATCAACCTTGTATAGACTACAGCATATGCCTCGCCAGTCTGCAGTATATAAGCTCCTCCCCCTATATGCTGCACTCTTTTCAAGACTGATGGACCCATCACATTGACTTTGGGCTGAGGGACTAATTACCTCAAACTCCTCCTGATCTTCAACCATTCTTCTCTGTGATGGACTGAGGAAGCCACTGGTTGATGCAACGTTTCCACAAAGATAACAAAGTGTTGCACTAGTGTCTAGTTCATCAGACATAACTATGTCAAATTTTCACTGTTTAAATTGCCTTCATCAGTCACCCATTTGACTGTCTTTACAACAGTGACATGAAGACTAATTAAGAGGATTAACTGTTGTAGAGGCAGAAAGAGAAATCAAAACAAACATCACCACAAACACACAAAAATATGAACTATACATCACCAAACACCATAAACTTAAACATTAGTACACAAACACCAGCACATAATCACCGAACCAATTGCACAAACATTGCCAAACATATAACCATACAAACTTCATAACACAAACATTACCACCCAAACAACACAGCACGAAAACTTAACTCTCACAATCACTACACAATCATTACAATACAATCACTACATAAACCTCACAATGCAAACATCACCAAACATCACACAACACAATCACAAAGGAAACGTCACAACTGAAACATCATAACATGAACAATCACGACCACCACCCCAACATCACCACCACCTCAACATCACCACCACCTCAACATCACCACCACCACCACCCCAACATCACCACCACCCCAACATCACCACCACCTCAACATCACCACCACCACCCCAACATCTCCACCACCTCACACAAACCAACCCACTTAAACATTCCCTGGTGAGAAATAAAGACTAAGCTATATCTTTTTTTTTTATTTCTGACTAAGACTCTTCTCTCCTCAGAGGCGTCCCTTAAGACCATCTTACTCTCATAAGTATAATAATGGCCCCCCTGAGTGTGAGTGAGTGTGTTGACAGAGGGAGAGAGAGAGAGAATTTTTTCAACCCGTACGCTTAGGGTCATTCATTAAACCTGTGAGTCAACTAAGCTTCGAAATAAGTTCTAATTGTTATACACAATCAGTATTCATAAGGATAACTCTATTCGTAATGTTAATGTTATTGTTGATAACCGTGCTGATCCCTCAGGTGTGGACCAAAGTTAATTGCTAAGGTCCAAATCATCAATCCAGTGGTTCACTGCAGTGACAATGTTTCCAGTGTACGCCATAGCGAACCGGAGATACAGAAACGAACCATTGTTTCACATCCTCTCCTTCAAGTGCTAGCTTTATCCCGTCCTTGATAAAGCTCCCACTTGAGCCTGACAACCACAAAGACTCGCCTTGCTGAGTGTCTCTTGTACCGAACTCCATTGTCAATGAATCAGAGTACTTTTGCAGTCTAATACGACTTCCCCACCAGTACGAAGAATTTACGATTGAGGCAACGCGAATGGAAGAGCAGGTGACGTGATTTTCCCAGTGGCCTGTACCTAACTAGATATACAGTGGACGTAAATACAAAACCCGTTAAATCTAATCAGAGAGCTCCCTTCATAGTCCTCTCGCACGCATTTCTCCCTTCTGTTAGACGAAGAATGAAATTACTTTGCTGAAGGATGGAAGAGACCATAATCCAGAGTACATTATATATATATATATATATATATATATATATATATATATATATATATATATATATATATATATATATATATATATATATATATATATATTCAACTTCAATAACAAAAATATAAGGTGGGACCAAGTAAACCAAGTTCTACCTGGAGTCTACCTGGAGGGCATTCGAGGCACTCGAGGTATGCTGAAGGCATATTCCTTTAAGGAAAAGGAATAGAAGATGTAAACTAGAAAGAAAAAAGCGCTCCCTATACAGGCGAAGGCGAAGGATAACAGAGCGGCTAATAGAGGCCAGTATATCTGAAATACGAAGAGAGGTACTGGTCAGAGAAATAGTAAACATCGAACTTAAGCTATAAGAACCTTACAGGGGTCAAGAAACGCGGGAAGAACTAAAAGCCATATATGAAATTGAAAGAAAAAGATAAGATAAAGATAAGATTTCTTCGGATTTTTAACCCCGGAAGGTTAGCCACCCAGGATAACCCAAGAAAGTCAGTGCGTCATCGAGGACTGTTTGTCTTATTTCCATTGGGGTCCTTAATCTTGTCCCGCAGGATGCGACCCACACCAGTCGACTAACAACCCGGGTACCTATTTGCTGCTAGGTGAACATGACAACAGGTGTAAGGAAACACGTCGAAATGTTTCCACCCGCCGGGAATCGAACCCGGGTCCTCCGTGTGTGAAGCGAGAGCTCTAGCCACCAGACCACCGGGCCACCCAAAATATTTTTTTTTTATGCCAAATCTAAGTCGAGAACAACATCCAGTATTGGGCCCCTACTTAGACGAGATGGGTCCTACACAGATGTCAGCAAGGAAATGAGTGAGTTACTCAAGTCCCAGTATGACTCAGTTTTTAGCGAGCCGCTAACCAGACTGGGAGTCGAAGACTTAAATGAATTTTTTATGAACCAGACAGAATTTGGTAGATTCAAACCTATCTGATATTATCCTGACGCCAAATGACTTCAAAAATGCGATAAATGACATGCCCATGAACTCTGCTCCAGGCCCAGACTCATGGAACTCCGTGTTCATCAAGAACTGCAAGAAGCCCCTATAATGTGCTTTTAACATCCTATGGAGAGGAAGCAGCTGCTAAAAACAACAGACATAGCCCCACTCCACAAAGAGGGTAGTAAAGCAATAGCAAAGAACTACAGACCAATAACGCTAACGTCCCATATCATAAAAATCTTTGAAAGGGTTCTAAGAAGCAAGGCTGCCACTCATCTAGATACCCATCAGTTACACAACCCAGGGCAGCATGGGTTTAGAGCAGGTCGCTCCTGCCTGTCCCAACTACTGGACAACTATGACAAGGTCTTGGATGCTCTAAAATACAAACAAAATGCAGATGTTATATACACAGACTTTGCAAAAGCCTTTGACAAGTGTGACCATGGTGTAATAGCACACAAAATGCGTGATAAAGGAATAACAGGAAAACTTAATAGGCGGATCTATAATTTCCTAACAAATAGAACACAAAGAGTAGTAGTCAACAGAGTAAAATCTGAGGCAGCTACTGTGAAAAGCTCTGTTCCTCAAGCACAGTACTCGCTCCCATCCTGTTCCTCATCCTCATATCGGCTATAGAGACGTAAGCCACAGCACCGTGTCTTCCTTTGCAGATGACACCCGAATTTGTATGACAGTGTCCACCGTTGAAGACACTGCCAGACTCCAAGCAGACATCAAGTTCAATGATGAGAAATTTCAATTACTCCGATATGGAAAACTTGAGGAAATTAAAACCATATCGGAGTATAAAACAAATTCCAACCACACAATAGAGCGAAAAACTAATGTAAAAGACCTGGGAGTGATAATGTCAAAGTATCTCATTTTCAAAGACCACAACATTGTATCAATGGATAATGAGAACCTTCAAAACTAGGGATACCAAGCCCATGATGACACACTTCAGGTCGCTTGTTCTATCTAGGCTGGAATATTACTGCTCACTTACAGCACCTTTCAAGGCAGGTGAAATTGCTGACCTAGAAAATGTACAGAAAACCTTCACGGCACACGTAAGTGCGATAAAACACCTAAATTACTGGGAACGTTTGAAGTTCCTCAACCTGTACTCCCTAGAACGCAGACGGAGGAGATACATGATTATATACACTCGGAAAATCCTAGAGGGATTACTACCAAATTTGCATACGAAAATCACTCCCTATGAAAGCAAAAGACTCGGCAGACAATGCAACATCCCCCCCAATGAAAAGCAGGGGTGCCACTAGCACGATAAGAGACAACACAGTAAATGTCAGGGGCCCAAGACTGTTCAACTGCCTCCCAGCATACATAAGGGGGATTACCAATAGACCCCTGGCTGTCTTCAAGAACGCCCTGGACAGGCACCTAAAGTCAGTACCTGACCAGCCAGGCTGTGGTTTGTAAGTCGGTTTGCGTGCGGCCAACAGTAACAGCCTGATTGACCAGGCCCCACCATGAAGCTTGGTCACAGACCGGGCCGTGGCGGCGTTGACCCCGAAACCCTCTCCAGGTGTATATATATATATATATATATATATATATATATATATATATATATATATATATATATATATATATTGTGTAAGTTCATGTTGTGTAGAAAAGCACATTTGCAGCCATTCTCTGCCTTAAAAGTCTTTCAACTGTCCAAATTGACTCACCAAACCACTACATCCTTCAGAGTGCAGACACTGTTCTTTCCACCTCCAAAATTTAGTGAATCCCTTCATAAATTTTACTGTTTTCATAATATAATTGTTTACACCATTTACATTTTTAGTGTTTTTTAATACTTTATTGGTCTGTTTAATAATTGTTTATATTTTCTCACTCTTTATTACACTTTGTGCACAACTGAGTCTCCAGGCGAAGCTTTGTTGTCCAGTCTGCTCAGTTATTGTGGTTGAAAACACATAAATCACTTAGGACATTTCGGTACCGGGACCGAAATGTTTCCATCGTAAAATGGTCTCACGTACCTGAAGTATAACTTGTCGGTATAACATAGGTTTCTATCAGTCTTATCGTTTTCGAGGTAATCAGTCCCTCAGTCTGGAGTCGATGTAATCAGTTCATCAATCTTGAAAAGATTGATGAACTGATGGACATTTCACCCCAGATCATATCTGTATGTCTTCCTGGCCATGAATTACGAGACGTTTTCTAGAGCGTTCATACCACTAGTAATTAATATAGGCTAAGATCTTGGGTAATTTTAAAAAGAGACTGGACAAATATATGAGTGGGAGGGGCTGGGTTTGATTGGTGTCTGGGGTACGGGAGCAAATTCTTGTGTAAGCTTTGGGGAAAGGTTGCATAAATACATGGGTAGATTTGATAAGGAACTGCCTTAAATGGGCCAGTACACTTCCTGCAGTGTTCCTCTATTCTTATGTTCTTATACTCTCATACATTCCCATCTTTGCTTCCACAGATAATATTCTTCGTCTCAACAGACTCCTGAGTGCACCACTCACCTTTTTCCCATCATCAATTCTCCGGATCACATCCCTGACGTTTACCAACGCCTTTACATCCATTCCGTTTTTATGGGGGACCAGAACTGAGACCTTACTAATGATTTATAGAGCTGTAATATAACCTCTACTCCTATTACTTACACATCTTGATAGAATTCCAAGAAATCTTTAATATACCAACTTTCCAATAAGTCTTCAATTAAATCAACAGACCTACCACCTTATAGTCTAGCACTCAAACATATCTGTCAAAATAAATATTAACTATGAATTATAGAAAAAAACATATGTGAATAGAATTCTTTAGTGCCTGGCTAGTTGCCACTACTGACCAGAGTTTATTCCCTTCACCCCACACTCTCATTAATGATTAGAAACTTTTATTCAATTCCAAGTTACTTAGTCAATACTGATAAGAGTATCTTACCAGACTCCTCTTGAACACTAGTCAGAGCTTTCACCTTATCAAGCTACTCTCCAACACTGGTATCAGACTCCTCTTGAACACTAGTCAAAGCTTTCACATTACCAAGCTACTCTCCAACACTGGTACCAGACTCCTCTTGAACACTAGTCAGAGCTTTCACCTTACCAAGCTCCTCTCCAACACTGGTAAGACCCCAGCAGTGATTATCCTGCCAATCCTACAACCCACATTAAGAGTTTCAAACCAAATCTCTTTTAACAGAATACTCTTCTTGCCAAACCTTCTTAACAGGATTTTCAAGAGATTCTTCTCTGCCTCCGCTAACAATTATTCTTTATCTTCTAAAAGTCAATACCAATGTTTTCAGGACCGTCTTGTCAGCCTCTAAAGCGAGTAGTAGAAATATCTCTACGGGTTTAACGCTTGTACATTACTAGAGTAATTGCCAGTATTAATACTGATTTTATCTTATGCTTTTTCTTACCAACGTTTTTAAGAGCTGTCCTCACTACATTAACACCAGTTTTCTTCTATCATTTCAGATATTCTGGTAACATTTGTCTAGTAACATATGTTATAAATGAGAACTAAGGGAGAGTCATACAATGCTACGTACTAACACTGTATTTACCTTGACAGGAGAGACCCCGGCGGCCATGCAGACGAACGGGGCGGGGAACGTTTGGCAAGCAACGGCTGTAGGCGGCATCAGGACGCAGCCTGGCTTCCTGGCGGCGCTGCTGGGGCTGCTACTGTGGCAGGTGGTGAGTGCGGTGCCTGCCGCGCCAGGAATGCTGAGGCATGGACCCACCTGAGAACCAGGGAAGTCAAGAAGGGAAAACAGAGAGAGCGTGTGTCAAGACACTCAAGGAGGCGACGCAACGCCCCCTTCTGACTACACCTCTTCCAACTTTTATGTGACCATCGCCTCTCCTCCGTCATCGTTGGTCGAAGTAAAGCTCCTGAGCACTGACGGTGCAGTTGCAATATAAGGACAATATTTTTGCCACTGGGATCGCAATGATTCATTTTGGAAATAGCGTCGAAAATGCGGTCTATACCGATTATTTTGTTTACGTGATGCGAGAACAAAGGCTTATAAAGGTCAAAGAACGACACTAACAGTGACACTGCAGTTCACATATGGTTAAACTTTGGTACTGGTGCTAAACGTGTAGTTATATACGATTAATGCAGCAACTACAGCCAGAAAAGAAATACCTAATGGTAATACTTTTAGCTCCATTGTGATAAATTATCAACTTTTTAGCAGTGATGGTAACAACTTTAGTTTAATGAAACTCAATCAGTAAAAGAACTTTGCACCAAGTACAGCTGGTGAGGCTGTAGTTCAGATCAACTGTTATGCCCAAGATTGTCCATCAGTGCCAAGAACCAGAGTAGAGAGAACCATTCACAAGCTGTTCCCTGGCCAATAATAAACTTTATATATATATATATATATATATATATATATATATATATATATATATATATATATATATATATATATATATAAAGCAAGAAAACCAAGCCAATTGTTATGGTTTGTACGCATTCACTAATCGTAGGTAGGAGTGAAGAAACATGAATGTGATTAATACACAATTTCACCCATCACCACGCCCATACAACCACTCTACCTTACCCTCACACACACACACACACACACACACAACATTTACCCACCCATCCACTTTATCCACCAATCCCATCCACTACAATACTAAATACATATCTGGTTCCAAAAGAAGAGTAGCGAACACTTGTCAATGAGAGGCAGAAGCCCATCATGTAGATACAATGTTTTATGTCTCAGTTATCAACATGCAGGTTCCTGCCTCTTAAACCATGGCGAGTGGTAATGGTCTTAGCTGTTTCTCCTGTGTGTGTGTGTGTGTGTGTGTGTAGTGTGTGTGTTGTGTGTGTGTGTCAGTGTGTGTGTGTGTGTGTGTGTGTGTGTGTGTGTAGTGTAGTGTGTGTGTGTGTAGTGTGTGTGTGTTATGTTGTGTGTGTGTGTGTTGTCGTGTGTGTGTGTGTGTGTGTGTGTGTGTGTGTGTGTGTGTGTGTGTGTGTGTGTGTGTGTGTGTGTAGGTGTGTGTGTGTGTGTAGTGTGTGTGTGTGTGTGTGAGTGTGTGTGTGTGTGTGTAGTGTGTTGTGTGTGTGTTTATGTGTGTGTGTGTGTGTGTGTGTGTGTGTGTGGTGTGTGTGTGTGTGTGTGTGTGTGTGTGTGTGTGTGTGTGTAGTGTGTGGTGTGTGTGTGTGTGTGTGTGTGTGTGTGTGTTGTGTGTGTGGTGTGTGTGTATAGTTGTGTTATGTGTAGTGTGTGTGTGTGTGTGTGTGTGTGTGTAGAGTGTGTGTGTGTGTAGTGTATGTGTGTGTGTGTGTAGTGTGTGTGTGTGTGTGTGTGAGGTGTGTGTGTGTGTGTGTGTGTGTGTGTGTGTGTGTGTGTAGTGTGTGTTGTGTGTGTGTATATATGTGTGTGTGTGTGTGTGTGTGTGTAGTAGTGTAGAGTGTGTGTGTGTGTGAGGTGTGTGTGTGTGTGGGGTGTGTGTGTGTATGTGTGTGTGTGTAGTGTGTGTGTGTGTGTGTGTGTGTGTGTGTGGTAGTGTGTGTGTGTGTGTGTGTGTGTGTGTGTGTGTGTGTGTGTAGTGTGTGTGTGTGTGTGTGTGTGTGTAGTGTGTGTGTGTGTGGTGTGTGTGTGTGTGTGTGTGTGTGTGTGTGTAGTGTGTTGTGTGTGTAGTGTGTGTGGTAGTGTGTGTGTGTGTGTGTGTGTGTGAGTGTGTAGTGTGTGTGTGTGTAGTGTGTGTGGTGTGTGTGTGTGTGTAGTGTGTGTTTGTGTGTGTGTGTGTGTAGGTGTGTGTGTAGTGTGTGTTTGTGTGTGTGTGTGTGTAGTGTGTGTTTGCGTGTGTGTGTGTGTAGTGTGTGTTTGCGTGTGTGTGTGTAGTGTGTGTTTGCGTGTGTGTGTGGGGAGGGGGTATCTGTCTGACCAAGTTCATACTGGAACATTCGTGTGTGTAGACTGCTACTCCTCCGTACGTGTTTACGTACAAACCTAAACATTCAAGAAATAAACACTAGGTGTGTGCCATTGAAAACAGACCAAGCATAGATTTTCGTGCACACGTAAATAAAAGTGCCTTGTAGGTAAGTCTCTCCTATTATGAAGGTTGAAT
Organism: Cherax destructor; assembly: GCA_009830355.1. Classification (NCBI taxonomy): domain Eukaryota; kingdom Metazoa; phylum Arthropoda; class Malacostraca; order Decapoda; family Parastacidae; genus Cherax; species Cherax destructor. Next base: position 49,559 of record WNWK01004361.1, on the reverse strand, counting down.
ATTGTGTTTATATAATATATATATATATATATATATATATATATATATATATATATATATATATATATATATATATATATATATATATATATATATATATATATATATATATATATATATATATATATATATTATATAATATATATATATATATATATATATATATATATATATATATATATATATATATATATATATCTCGAATAGGTAAGATTGGCCACAGTTAGAAGATATATTTTTTTCATTTATATTAATGTAAAAATTAATAATTTTATACCAACAGAACCATAGAAAACTTACCTAATCTTATTATAACATGGACAATTTAATTTAGCCTAATCCAACTAAATATATTTTAGATAAGTTTACAATACGATGAAATATATTTTTTTTCTTTAGGTTCAGAATTATTTTTGCGAAATTATTGCATTCACAAATTTTCGCTTGCAAGAGCGTTGCTATTTAAGCCAAAATCGCAAATTTTACTTATTTGGCACGAAATAATATATATATGGGAATAAATATTGATCATTATAACACGTAAATCTTCATTGAGACAATATAACACAAGTTTGAGTTATATATTTCGACCTCCTACTATAACCCTCTTCAGTAGTGAAGGGAGAGAGAAGAAAGGTAATATATACACGAGAGGATGAACCTCACTAGTGCAGGTGTTTGCTCTTAAGTAAATGGCAAAGATTACCAAAATTATGGGTTGAATTCTTGGTTCCACTTTAGGAAAATGAGTGGTTTGGCAAGAGGCTTTTACTGCTGAGGTTTTTGGCCAATTCTTTAGCTTATCGAAGGAGGGGTATAGAAAAAATAATCGATATGGGGGCAGAGATACCAGATTTCCGCCGCCATTTGATATGGGGCAGAGATACCTGATTTTCAGGCGAAATTAGTGATTTTATCTGATTTCCGCCGCCCTTGAGATGTATCGGATTTAGGTCCTGACGAGACTGGAGCTGATTCAAGGATTTTCAGTTTTAGTGGCGCAGTTTTAGTGGCGGAGTTTTAGTGGCGCAGTTTTAGTGGCGCAGTTTTAGTGGCGCAGTTTTAGTGGCGCAGTTTTAGTGGCGCAGTTTGCCATGAAGGTTATGTCAGTAGCTCCCCCTGTAGACGTGTTTGAGAAGTTTAAACTGATGGAAAGTAATATAGTTTTTTCCCTTTCTTATAAATCTTTTGTGCGTAGAGATTCACGTTGGAAGCCTTATGGTAGTATCTTCTTTGCAAACCAGGTTGCAATCTTCGCACGGGATTGCACGCACTCCAGGTGGGTCGCGAGCGAAGAGTTTTTCTGCAACTGAACCAACAATGGTAACTTGAAACTGGTAGTCCTTAGACTTTCCTTAAGATAATACCCACATCAGTGAGAGACACACACACGCACGCACACACACACACACACACAATTGCCTTCTCTCCTCTACACCTTACCTGAAGAGGGCCTCATATCGAAGCGAAAATATATATACAGCTGGCACTTCGTGTTTTAATCTGTTTCTATGTAGACTTTTTGTGTTCTATTGCTTGTGCTCATGATATTACAAACGCATATATATATATATATATATATATATATATATATATATATATATATATATATATATATATATATATATATATATATAAATTATGTCGTGCCGAATAGGTAAAACTGGTCAATTAGCAAGAACTCGTTTAAAATTATTTTTTTCTAAAATTTTCTCTTATTCGTTTAAAGAAATATATTTTACAATAATTTAATAATAACCAAACACAATGAAATATATTTTTTTCCGTTAGGTCCAGAATGATTTTGGCGAAATTATTGCATACACAAATTTTCGCTTGTCTTATTCAAGCCAAAATAGCAAGTTTCACCTATTCGGCACGACATATATATATATATATATATATATATATATATATATATATATATATATATATATATATATATATATATATATATATATATATATATATATATATATACATTTAGGTAATAATATTTAGACGTGGTGAAAACACTTTCGTGTACATATAGATGTGTGCGTCTTGTACTTGACTCACAGACGTTCTGTGTATATAGTTATTACGTACATGTACATTATTAGGTTCTGTGAGCGTCATGAATTATCTACGGACAACACTCTGGCAAGGAGTACAGCGTGTACTCAAGGTGTACTCTATGAGAGGCCTTTGTACATAATTAGAATCCCATACACGGACTTCACTCTTTAAGAGACCTGTGTACGTTATATGGAAAAATTCGTAAGTAGAGTATCGTGTATGTCACGAGTGAACCGTGTATACTATGTGATGTGTATACCGGGTTAGGTGTTTGTGTGTATGTGTGCGTGTGTGTGTATGTGCGTGTGTGTGCGTGTGCGTGTGTACGTACGTACGTTTCCCAGTGAGGTGTACACAATCTAAGACTCGTTTACAACAAACTTTTTATGTAAATATACAAAGGAGTTCGCCAAAGAATTTATATATATATATATATATATATATATATATATATATATATATATATATATATATATATATATATATATATATATATATATATATCATACATATTTCATATACATGTTATAACAGGTGGGCAAGTTATACCAAGCGGGATGAGTGTGAGTCTTACTCAGTTATACCAAGCTAAGTATATATGTATTAGACAAAGTGGTATTCCAGGTAAAGTATACTTACTTTAGACAAAAAAAAATGGTCTGGAGAAGGCAAACCAGAAATATACCAGGTCTGGTATATTTCTTCAAGTAGAAAGTAATTTCCCGTTGTATGATCGTGTAATGCAGGACTATAAGGTTATACCAACTTGCCCAGTAATGCAGTAGTAAAAAAAGCAACCGAAAAAAGTGGTCAAATAAATTTAAATAAGGTGAAGAGGGGTCAGTGAGATCGACCTTATAAAATAGTGGGTTGAATCTTATGTTCTTGGGAGGAGCACTCGGCCCGTAGGGGGTCACATAGGGCTTGTAGGGAGGGAAATGGGAGGTATTCGGGTTCGATGATCCAAGGGACGGTAGGTTCACTTCCTTGGATCAAGAGCCCGTCTTCAACTACACCATGGCGTCAGACATGCTAACTGAATTTACCGAAGATAATAGAGGAGTATTTGTTATCCAGAGTTTTCCGACCCTTTTCCTGCTCTAAGAGAGAGAGAGAGAGAGAGAGAGAGAGAGAGAGAGAGAGAGAGAGAGAGAGAGAGAGAGAGAGAGAGAGAGAGAGAGAGAGAGAGAGAGAAAGAGAGAGAGAGAGAGAGAGAGAAATCAGTTGGCGAATCAGTAGTGAAACACGAGATTCAGGACATAGGAGTCCACCCTCCAGGCACTAAGAGTGCTCCCGCTATCACAGGAGGGGGCACACCACTGACAACTGTCTGTGAGGTAACAGGTGTAACTACTACCACTAAAGGGGACATCAAAAAGCTGCTGTCGGACGGTATAACCAGTTCTTTAGAGACGTTCCGATAACACACCCTCAAGATCTCAGAATGTCACCCATCCAGCTACTCCTATCTCGGCTCAGCAGGTGGTTTTGAGCCTTATACAAGACCACAGAGCTACACCCCAGCGCCTGCTCCCGTGTCTTACCTGTCTCAAGGGCACCTTACACAACCATCAACTCAAAATGAACACAATCATAAGTAGCCAGTCAGCATCCTGTCTGCCAACATTACAGACTTCATTACCAATGTTTGTGATCTCACACGCAGTTTCGTGAACATTCAACGTCCGACATGATCCCAATGTTTATATATTTTTGGATGACAGGTTCCGGAAAATTGCTCAAGATTTACTGACTACATCTCATGGAGGAGACGACACAGGCAGAGTTAGGGAGGAGGCGTTGCCCTTTGTTTTTCTAACAGTGTACATGTCCAGCTCATTGATGTTGTCTTTCCTAATCACCTGGAAATGATGGTCTGTATTAGCTTGTGTAATGTACAGATCTCAGTGCTTTGATGAAAAATGTGGACACCCTTATCCTTCAACATAAATGTCAACATATTGTAATTCCTGGTGACCTCGACCAACATCTTATACAAAAGCATTTCGACGGACGTCTTGAAGTTTAACATAAAAAAATTTTGTTGACTTCCCCACTCACGTCTCTGGCTCTTCCTTTGACCCAGGCGTGAGTGATCTATCTGGAGTCATAGTCACTTACAAACCTCTTGGTTATGTTAGCTCCTCTGATCACGAGACCGTCTTCACGACACAAGATTCCAACAGAACGAGGTGAAGAATCAAGAATAACATGGCTGTGAACGAGAGGAAATTGGCTGACTCTTTGCTCGGAACTTGCCGCCTGTGATTAGAATGCTCTTCTTTAAGATAACGTAGATAACCAAGTGATGCCTTCACTAAACATATCTTTAATCTCAAACATAAGCACATCCCTCTCCGGCAGTATGTAACTAAATCTTCAGATCAGCCTTTGGCTCCTAGTGCCAAATACAAGGCTTGGAAGAAGTGCAGAAGTATCCCACTATCTATAACAGGAACCTGTCCATGCAAGACTGTAGGCAAATGGGAGAAGTAAAAAACTGACCCATCTCTAGATGGCCCAGTTTTGGACTTAACCTTACCCAAGAATCTCTGCTTACTCAGCTAAGTGTATTCCGACATTTTCTTATCAAATAGAGGATATACCTGTTGCTCTCAGAGACACCAATCATCAGCTTATACATACACCAGCCTGAGAATAACGACGGCAGCTTCAATTTGCTTTTGAGAACACACAAAAGATGGTGGACTCTAGGCACCATGATGTTAATCCTGGAGCAGTGGTAAAAATGAATAGGAGTGTTGGAACCCAGCGCCGAAGTAGATATCTTAGGAGTGGAATTTGATTCCAAACTGCCTATGAAGAACCACGTGGTAAATCTTGTAAGCAAAGCAACCAACAAGCTAACAGCACTAGGCCTATCTAGTATCTGCTTGATAGAAGAGGTTGCAAATAACTGTACGAGTCACAAGTGTGTTTACTTGTGACTCGTACAGTATGTTTCAATGTCTTGAACTGCCTACACCATGTCTCACCTATGACTTCTGGACAGCAATGAGAACAGAGCAAGACGACTCGTCTCTCTCCCGGACAAAATCTAGATAGATCTTTAATTCAAGCATAGCCCTCAGCACCGGAGAAATGTCTTACTGTTATGTACAAGACCAATATTTTAGGTAAAAGGACACAGGTGCAACTAATGAGACATTTTACTGTGGCAACGTTTCGCTCTCCAGGAGCTTTGTCAAGCCGTTGGCTTGACAAAGCTCCTAGAGAGCGAAACGTTGCCGCAGTAAAATGTCACATTAGTTACACCTGTGTCCATTTACCTAGCATATTGTCGGCAATTCTACCAACAATAATGCAAGATCAACGAAAAGACCGCTTCTGTACCACAAGACGGGCAGCAGACATCAACTACATTCTGCCAGTACCCTTCTCAAGAACAACACTTCATCTCAGATCATTCATTCGTAGAATGACACGAGTTGGGAACACGTTCGTACACCAAAATAACATCTATGAAATAAAGTCAGTTGAACAAGTGAAATCGCTGGCCCTCAGATGGCTCCAACTTCATCCTACTCCCCATTTGCCTCATAATAAAAAGGCTTTAAAATGAGCTGACATATGTAACAGCTCTTGGCTTGTACATGAAGGTAGGACCTCTTAATCTCACCTTGTAAAAAAAACATTGTGTAAATAAAAAATGAGGGGAGATATGAGAGAGGAAAGAGGTAGAGGGAGGAAAGAGGTAGAGAGGTAGAGAGAGAGAGAGAGAGAGAGAGAGAGAGAGAGAGAGAGAGAGAGAGAGAGAGAGAGAGAGAGAGAGAGGGGGGGCAGAGAAAAATTCTCAACATCCTTTACCTGTCAACGGGAACGCCTTGGTGCCGGTGAAGAGATCGTGATCCAAAGAACTGGAGTACCCCTCCACTTCCTTGGCTCAACCCTGATTACCTCCCATTCCTCAGGGAGCTGTATAACCCCCTACCGGTTTAGTGCTTCATCTCGAGTATATTAAGTCTATCTTACTAAGGTCAAAGAAAAATCTACGTTTCTAAGGTCAAAGACTACCTTTCTAAGGTCAGTCTACCTTTCTAAGGTCAGTCTACCTTTCTAAGGTCAAAGTCTACGATTCTAAGGTCAAAATCTACCTTTCTAAGGTCAGTCTACCTTTCTAAGGTCAGTCTACCTTTCTAAGGTCAAAGTCTACCTTTCTAAGGCCAGTCTACCTTTCTAAGGTCAAAATCTACTTTTCAAAGGTCCAACTGCCTTTTTAAGGTCAAAGTCTGCCTTTCTAAGGTCAAAGTCTGCCTTTCTAAGGTCAAAGTCTGCCTTTCTAAGGTCAAAGTCTGCCTTTCTAAGGTCAAAGTCTGCCTTTCTAAGGTCAAAGTCTGCCTTTCTAAGGTCAAAGTCTGCCTTTCTAAGGTCAAAGTCTGCCTTTCTAAGGTCAAAGTCTGCCTTTCTAAGGTCAAAGTCTGCCTTTCTAAGGTCAAAGTCTGCCTTTCTAAGGTTAAAGTCTACCTTTCTATGGTCAAAGCTAAATCTACCTAACAAACTTAAGGTCTACCTGTTTACCTCAGGATAAAGCCTCGCTCTCGTTGCTAATACATTATCCTAAATACAAGGTGTTTCAAAATGATAGTCCCAGTTTCAAAGCAGTAGCGACTTAAAATCGGGTCCTCAATTTGAAACACCTTGTACTCTGACATGGTGTACCTCAGTATACCAAGACGGTATCCAGCTTGGTATAATCGTCCACCTGTGCGTTTTGAAATAGGATTTACGTGTATTTTAAGATAAACCCAAAAACTGGATGCGTCGAGATAGGGTATACCCGGAAGTATATACTGTATATACTGTGTATGCTACGATGCGACCTATCTCGATATGCTACGATTGGGTATATCTGAATTAAATATGATCTATCTGAAGATGAGGCTAGAGATGACCCGATGGCAGAGAGAAACGTGTAGAAGAGCAAGTCTTCACTCGGAACGTTTCGCTCATCATGTTGATGAGCGAAACACATGTGCAATGCTAGGTGTCTTCATTGACAAGGGTGAAACGTTGCGCCGGTGAAATTCTCCTTAGAATGAAACGTCGCGGTAGCGCTCTCAACAGAAATGTTCCGGTGAAGTTCTACTTAGATTGAAATGTCCCAATAACATTCTCAAGGTCGAAACGTTGCCTCCGGAAGGCTTCTTCTCCTTCACGTCCCTCTACATTCCATACTGTACAGCATTAAGACCCCTCAACCCAGAGTTGATTTGGCAAATGTTGCGCTAAAGTCTACCTGTAGGTCGCTTAAGATAGTGTCGACCTCTTCTGGGTCGACCGTAGTAGACTCGACATTTGCCAAAAACCCAACTCCCGTTTTCTTTCCAATCACTCTTCAGGGGGTGTCAAGAAAATATACTTAGGTATGTAGTTTTGTGCTGGTCGTTGTTATAACAACATTGTTGTTGTTATAACAACGACATTGTTGTTGTACCGTTACATTTTGTACTGTAAATAAAAAAAAATAAAATAATTAAGCTCTCCTTAATTTTTATCCTTTATCTCTCTTATCAGGAGGATTTTTGTAGGCCAGGTTATTAAAAGGATATTTTTGTGTCAAGGGATTTTTACCTCTAATGTAAATATAAGGGGAAGAGAAACTGTGTGTGTGTATACTCACTTATTTGTACTCACCTATTTGTGGTTTCAGGGGTCGAGCCAAAGCTCCTGTCCCCGCCTCTTCACTGATCGCTACTAGGTCCTCTCTCTCCGTGCTCCGTGTGTGTGTGTGTGTGTGTGTGCGCGTAAACAAACCATTCTCAGGCAGACAAACAGCATCTCAGACAAACAACAGCATCTCAGGCAGACAAACAACATCATCTCAGGCAGACAAACAACATCATCTCAGGCAGACAAACAACAGCATCTCAGGAAGACAAACAACAGCAACTCAGGCAGACAAACAACATCATCTCAGGCAGACAAACAACAGCATCTCAGGCAGACAAACAACAGCATCTCAGGCAGACAAACAACAGCATCTCAGGCAGACAAACAACAGCATCTCAGGCAGACAAACAACAGCATCTCAGGCAGACAAACAACAGCATCTCAGGCAGACAAACAACAGCATCTCAGGCAGACAAACAACAGCATCTCAGGCAGACAAACAACAGCATCTCAGGCAGACAAACAACATCATCTCAGGCAGACAAACAACAGCATCTCAGGCAGACAACAACAGCATCTCAGGCAGACAAACAACATCATCTCAGGCAGACAAACAACAGCATCTCAGGCAGACAAACCACAGCATCTCAGGCAGACAACAACAGCATCTCAGGCAGACAACAACAGCATCTCAGGCAGACAACAACAGCATCTCAGGCAGACAACAACAGCATCTCAGGCAGACAAACAACAGCATCTCAGGCAGACAAACAACAGCATCTCAGGCAGACAAACAACAGCATCTCAGGAAGACAAACAACAGCATCTCAGGCAGACAAACAACAGCATCTCAGGCATACAACAACAGCATCTGAGGCAGACAAACAACAGCAACTCAGGCAGACAAACAACAGCATCTCAGGCAGACAAACAACATCATCTCAGGCAGACAAACAACAGCATCTCAGGCAGACAACAACAGCATCTCAGGCAGACAAACAACAGCAACTCAGGCAGACAAACAACAGCATCTCAGGCAGACAAACAACAGCATCTCAGGCAGACAAACAACAGCATCTCAGGCAGACAAACAACAGCAACTCAGGCAGACAAACAACAGCATCTCAGGCAGACAAACAACAGCAACTCAGGCAGACAAACAACAGCATCTCAGGCAACTTACGTTCGTGAGACACAACAATATTATTCCAGCTCTACTACCTATGATCAAGAGCCCTCCGTCAGCATCAAGGCACCCTACCCCACCCCCCTCCCCCTCTTCTACCTGCAGGTATTTAACACAAAGGCCGACGCAGGAGTCTTGATCCGAGGAATCAGAGCTACTCTCCCTTCCCTCGAATCAAACCTCTTTGTCTCACATTCCAGTATAAGAAAAAGAAGAAAATTATGAAGATAAAGGAGAGGAAGATGAAAAAAGAAATTAAGGAGAAAACAAAAATAAGAGAAAAGAAAGAAAGAAAAGAAAAGGAAGAAAAATAATTTACCCTGGGATGGTGTGACACCCTGGGATGGTGTGACACCCTGGGATGGTGTGACACCCTGGGATGGTGTGACACCCTGGGATGGTGTGACACCCTGGGATGGTGTGACACCCTGGGATGGTCTGAAACCCTGGGATGGTGTGACACCCTGGGATGGTGTGACACCCTGGGATGGTCTGACACCCTGGGATGGTGTGACACCCTGGGATGGTGTGACACCCTGGGATGGTCTGAAACCCTGGGATGGTGTGACACCCTGGGATGGTGTGACACCCTGGGATGGTGTGACACCCTGGGATAGTCTGACACCCTGGGATGGTCTGACACCCTGGGATGGTCTGACACCCTGGGATGGTCTGACACCCTGGGATGGTCTGACACCCTGGGATGGTCTGACACCCTGGGATGGTCTGACACCCTGGGATGGTCTGACACCCTGGGATGGTCTGACACCCTGGGATTTTCTGACACCCTGGGATGGTATGACACCCTGGGATGGTATGACACCCTGGGATGGTCTGACACCCTGGGATGGTCTGACACCCTGGGATGGTCTGACACCCTGGGATGGTCTGACACCCTGGGATGGTCTGACTCCCAGGGATGGTCTGACACCCAGGGATGGACTGACACCCAGGGATGGTCTGACACTCATGGATGGTCTGACACCCAGGGATGGTCTGACACCCAGGGATGGTCTGACACCCAGGGATGGTCTGACACCCAGGGATGGTCTGACACCCAGGGATGGTCTGACACCCAGGGATGGTCTGACACCCAGGGATGGTCTGACACCCTGGGATGGTCTGACACCCAGGGATGGGCTGACACCCTGGGATGGTCTGACACCCTGGGATGGTCTGACACCCAGGGATGGGCTGACACCCTGGGATGGTCTGACTCTCAGGGATGGTCTGACTCCCAGGGATGGTCTGACACCCAGGGATGGACTGACACCCAGGGATGGTCTGACACTCATGGATGGTCTGACACCCAGGGATAGTCTGACACCCAGGGATGGTCTGACACCCAGGGATGGTCTGACACCCAGGGATGGTCTGACACCCAGGGATGGTCTGACACCCAGGGATGGTCTGACACCCAGGGATGGTCTGACACCCTGGGATGGTCTGACACCCAGGGATGGGCTGACACCCTGGGATGGTCTGACACCCAGGGATGGTCTGACACCCAGGGATGGACTGGCGCGAGGTTCACTGCACAATATTTCAACACCCTCAGTGTCCTCGTATGTGTGTACTCACCTAGTTGAACTCACCTAGTTGTGGTTGCAGGGGTCGATTCATAGCTCCTGGTCCCGCCTCTTCACTGGCCGCTACTGGGTCACTCTCCCTGTGACAGGAGCTTTATCATTCCTCTTCTTAAAGCTATGTATGGAAGCTGCCTCCACTACATCGCTTCCTAAACTATTCCACTTCCCGACCACTCTGTGACTGAAGAAATACTTCCTAACATCTCTGTGATTCATCTGAGTCTTCAACTTCCAACTGTGTCCCCTTGTTGCTGTGTCCCATCTCTGGAACATTCTGTCTTTGTCCACCTTGTCAATTCCTCTCAGTATCTTATATGTCGTTATCATGTCCCCCCTATCTCTCCTGTCCTCCAGTGTCGTCAGGTCGATTTCCCTTAACCTCTCCTCGTAGGACATACCCCTTAGCTCCGGGACTAGTCTTGTTGCAAACCTTTGCACTTTCTCTAGCTTCTTTACGTGCTTGGCTAGGTGTGGGTTCCAAACTGGTGCTGCATACTCCAGTATGGGCCTAACGTACACAGTGTACAGGGTCCTGAACGATTCTTTATTAAGATGTCGGAATGCTGTTCTTAGGTTTGCTAGGCGCCCGTATGCTGCAGCAGTTATTTGGTTGAGGTGCACCTCAGGAGATGTGCCTGGTGTTATACTCACCCCAAGATCTTTTTCCTTGATTGAGGTTTGTAGTCTCTGGCCCCCTAGCCTGTACTCCGTCTGCGGTCTTTTTTGCCCTTCCCCAATCTTCACGACTTTGCACTTGGTAGGGTTGAACTCCAGGAGCCAATTGCTGGACCTGGCTTGCAGTCTGTCCAGATCCCTTTGTAGTTCTGCCTGGTCCTCGTCCGACTGAATTCTTCTCAACAACTTCACATCATCTGCAAACAGGGACACTTCGGAGTCTATTCCTTCCGTCATGTCGTTCACAAATACCAGAAACAGCACCGGTCCTAGGACTGACCCCTGTGGAACCCTACTCGTCACCGGCGCCCACTCTGACACCTCGCCACGTACCATGACTCGCTGCTGTCTTCCTGACAGGTATTCCCTGATCCATTGTAGTGCCTTCCCTGTTACCCCTGCCTGGTCCTTCAGCTTCTGCACTAATCTCTTGTGTGGAACTGTGTCAAACGCCTTCTTACAATCCAAGAATATGCAATCTACCCACCCCTCTCTCTCTTGTCTTACTGCTGTCACCCTGTCGTAGAACTCCAGTAGGTTTGTGACACAGGATTTCCCGTCCCTGAAACCGTGTTGGCCGTCGTTGATAAGCTCATTCCTTTCTAGGTGTTCCACCACTCTTCTCCTGACTATCTTCTCCATGACCTTGCATACAATACATGTCAGTGACACTGGTCTGTAGTTTAGTGCTACGTTCCTGTCTCTTTTTTTAAAAATTGGAACTACATTTGCTGTCTTCCATACCTCAGGTAGTTGCCCTGTTTCGATAGATGTGTTGAAGATTGTTGTAAGGGGTACACATAGCTCCTCTGCTCCCTCTCTCAGGACCCATGGAGAGATGTTATCCGGCCCCATCGCCTTTGAGGTATCTAGCTCGCTTAGTAGCCTCTTCACTTCCTCCTCAGTTGTGTGTATTGTGTCCAGCACCTGATGTCTTCCATTCCCTGGCACACTTGGTTTTGGCTTCCCTGCACCTTTGGGTGAACCATGGGCTCATCCTGGCTTTTTCGTGTGTGTGTGTGTGTGTGTGTGTGTGTGTGTGTGTGTTATAACGTCATCATTGAATTGCGTCATCAGGAGCTATGCAATGTTGCAAGAGTAGCAACGGAAGAAATGAGAGGTAGTTTTCTCAAAGTGAGATAGCATGGTGACACCACCCAGCTTCCCTCAGATATACGAGGCACCGGTCCGTCTACCAACCACCCACTCCACCCCTCCCTATACGGGACAGGGTAGAAGAGGACCTCCTAGTTTACAGAAAGCGGGAAACAGGATAATAATATATGTAATAACAGCCCTAAGCTTCCTCGAATCGCCGCCAACAAGTCATGTGACATAACAGATTACGCAAACAAAACACTGATATTGTGTGTAAATCTTCTAATTAATAAAAAAGAGTCAAATGTTCCCCATTTGTCAGCTTAAAATACCGCACATCAAGAGAGGATTTCACAGTGTTCGGAAGAATCTCTTCATATATTCCTATATATTCCTATATATTTATATATTCTTCATATATTCCTAAGTACTGCCTACTGATATCCTCAGTATCAATTATTAATTATGAATCTTCCATAGTATTCCCATTATGACAGAAAACCAGACAATTCATGAATTTATCACCACATGACAACCTGACCCCTAAGCTAGATGCAATCATGTTGCAATCACCATGTTGCAATCACCATGTTGCAAGTACCATGTTGCAATCACCATGTTGCAATCACCATGTTGCAATCACTAACCTTGTGTACGTGTAACCGTACAGTACTTTTATGCAGATATAGCTAAATGGGTTTAATCCTAATGGTTATATAAAAGACAATATTACCTTCTCAACAAAATCCCTGGGATATCTCAGTTTCGTGGCTATGTTAAATGTCTAATTGATTTCATCTAAAAATAATCTCTCAAACAATCAGATATATATACCTCGAGAAGCGTATTTTATTCATCGTATATACATTGAGATTTCAATGTACGCATGTAGGTGTATATATATACTCAGTTTATTTTAATCCCTGTTTTAATGGTTAAAGTTTTCTTGTCTGGTGGTGAAGAGGTTACGTTTAGTCGATAGGCTTGAAACCCCCCTCCCCATTAACCAATCCACCATATTATTGATAGAGCGGAAACTATCCAATTTAAAAAAATCCTCATATGGTTTGGTTTTTAAATACAATAGGAGCTATGGTCCTCTTTTTTGTGGCTCTTATCCACTTTAATCTCCACTTCTTATGCAATTCAGAAGTGAAAAGTGGATAGCAGATTCAAGGAGAGGTGTCTACCCTGTGGGTATATTCTGAGTAATGCTGGTATCCACTGTGTTGTTTAACACTGTAAGTAATGAAGATATCCACTGTGTGGTTTAATAATGTGTGGAAAAAATTAATATATATATATATATATATATATATATATATATATATATATATATATATATATATATATATATATGTCGTGCCGATTAGGTAAAACTGGCGATTTTGGCTTAAATAGCAACGCTCGTCTTGCCATATAAGACAAGTGAAAATTTGTGTATGCAATAATTTCGCCAAAATCATTCTGAACCTAACGAAAAAAATATAGTTGATTGTGTTTGCTTATTATTAAATTATTGTAAATGTATCTAAAATATATTTAGTTGGGTTAGGCTAAATTAAATTGCGCTTGTTAAAATAAGGTTAGGTAGGTTTTCAAAGTTTCTCTTGGTACAAAATTATAAATTTTTACATTAACATAAATGAAAAAATATATCTTTAAACGTATAAGAGAAAATTTTAGAAAGGACTTAATTTTAAATGAGTTCTTGCTAATTGACCAATTTTACCTAATCGGCACGACATATATATATATATACATGAATTTCCGGGGCTGCTCGTCGGTCCTAAGAAAATATTTCGAGCCAGCGCTTCTACCGTCGACGAAAATTGATTGTTTACACAGGTTAGTATTGAATGTTGGAAGGAAAACCATTTTGTTGGTCCATTAATCACTGTTTCCTCCCGAGACCTGCAGCTGGTGATGCTTAATGATGGATGACAAGGGAGAGGAAGGGATATAAGGAGAGTAAGGGGGCGTAAGGAGAGTGAGTAAGGGGTTGTAGGGAGGAGGGTTAAGGGGAGGCAGTGTAAGTAAGGGGTGAGTCAGGGAGGGGGTGAATAAGGAATAGGGTAAGTAAGTCGTAAGGTGAGTAAGGGAAGAGGGTGAATTAGAGGAGTTAGGGAAGGGGGAGTGATGGGTGAGATACCGGGATGGGGTAAATCAGGAGAGGAGGGGTGAGTGATGCAGGAGGTGGGGTAATGGTAGGTGACGAGTGATGGGTGGGTGGTGTGAGTAACAAGGTGTCTGAGTGATGGGTGGTGTGAGTAACAAGGTGTCTGAGTGGTGGGTGGTGTGAGTAACAAGGTGTCTGAGTGGTGGGTGGTGTGAGTAACAAGGTGTCTGAGTGATGAGTGGTGTGAGTAACAAGGTGTCTGAGTGGTGAGTGGTGTGAGTAACAAGGTGTCTGAGTGATGAGTGGTGTGAGTAACAAGGTGTCTGAGTGGTGTCTGAAAAGAGGGTTGATTAATGATGAGCTCTGAGTGTGACTCTGAGTGTGACTCTGAGTGTGACTCTGAGTGTGACTCTGAGTGTGACTCTGAGTGTGACTCTGAGTGTGACTCTGAGTGTGACTCTGAGTGTGACTCTGAGTGTGACTCTGAGTGTGACTCTGAGTGTGACTCTGAGTGTGACTCTGAGTGTGACTCTGAGTGTGACTCTGACTGAGTGTGACTCTGAATGTGACTCTGAGTGTGACTCTGAGTGTGCAGCTCTGAGTGTGACTCAGACGAGGACCTGATGTGACACTGATGTTGACACCACAGGTGGGCTCCAAGAGACTCACTGACAGCTGATGATTATATGTGAGGACCAAGTACACTAATTATTACCTCACTATATACTATATATATATATATATATATATATATATATATATATATATATATATATAATGTCTATGTGTGTGTCTCTCTCTCTCTCTCTCTCTCTCTCTCTCTCTCTCTCTCTCTCTCTCTCTCTCTCTCTGTGTCTATGTCTCTCTCACACACACACACACACAAATATATATATATATATATATATATATATATATATATATATATATATATATATATATATATATATATATATATAATGTGTGTGTGTATGTGTGTGTGTATGTGTGTGTGTATGTGTGTGTGTATGTGTATGTGTGTGTGTGTGTGTGTGTGTGTGTGTGTGTGTGAGAGAGAGAGAGAGAGAGAGAGAGAGAGAAAGAGAGAGAGAACCATACAGAGACAGACAGACAGACAGAGACAGAGAGAAAGGGGGGGGGATTTTCTTGAAGACAATGGAAGAAGTGAAAATTCTGTAAAGTCAATAACTCTTGTCTTCCTTCAGTGTCTCCACAATGACAGTCACTGTATGAGGGACTGAAGAATCCCGCTGCACAGCCAAGTATTTCAACAATAAAGATAACTAAACGATGCTCACGAGTCTTAATTATCAAATCACAAGTGAATAAAAAAAAGAGTCGTGATGAACGACTGTAACTAAAATCCTTGAGTTTTATGACTCTCTGACCGCGGGTTCTATCTCCACCCATGGGTTTTTTCCTAATGTAACTATCACAGACCAGTAGCAGAGCGATGGATTCGTCCATACTGAGAACAGGAGAGACTCATAGTACAACCAGAGGTGCACAGAGGACAAAAAATAACTTCCAGTACAAAACCACTGAAGGACAAAAAAATAGGAGTTAGAATAAGAACCAAAAAATAAAATATGCTTTGGATGTAGAAGAAAGACTAGGCAAGAATATAAGAATAACGTATTATAGAAGCAAATTGCAAATATAAAACCATACTGTAGCACAGGAGGAAAGACGATCAGGTAAGAAGACTGAAGAAGGAAGAATGACAGTGTGGAATGACAAGAAAACAGAGAACACTAATCAAGAAGGGCGCAGCAACAAGTACTGGGCACAACACAAACAACAGAAGAAACTACTAATCGTCAAAATGCTTAAATATGAATGGTTATAATTATGACCATAATTTTTAAAGGGGTGGAGGGGTAAGCCAGTAGAAGGCCTCGGTCAGATGACCAAAAGCTCCAGCTACGGGTCATCATATGACTAAGACCCGCGTCAGGAAACCCTTGTCCTGTTTCCTGACAAACCTTACCTACCTGCTAGTGAGTGAGCTTGACATACTGAAGACACAGGAACCTGATAATGTTTCACTATTTCTTGCTAGATGAGAGTAACAGAGTAATAGCTGACACAGTAGCTGAGGTGGCCAGAAGGGCCCATATGGGTAGGGCAAAGTTACTAGTTGTGGGTGATTTCAATCACAAGGAGATTGACTGGGAAAATCTAAAGCCACATTGGGGACCAGAAACGTGTAGAGCTAAAATGAGGGTGGTATTGGAAAACCTCATGCATTAACATGTCAGGGACACTACCAGAGAGAGAGGATGAACCAACAAGGCTGGACCTCATATTCACCTTGAGTAGTTCTGACATTAAGGACATCACATATGAAAGGCCCCTCGGAGCTAGTGATCACGTGGTCCTGAGCTTCGAACACATTGTAGAGTTAAAAGTAGAGAGTGAAGCAGCATGAGTAGGACGGGAGAAAACAAACTACAAAAGAGGGAACTACACAGGCATGAGGAATTTCCTGCACGAGGTAAAGTGGGAAAGAGAACTGGTGGGAAAAGCAATAAGTGAAATGATGGAACATGTGACTACAAAATGCAAGGAAGCAGAGGAGAGGTTCGTATACAAGGGCAAAAGAAACAATGGAAAGACCAAAACGAGCCCTTGGTTCACCCAAAGGTGTATAGAGACCAAAACTTAGTGCACTAGAGAATGGAAAAATTATAGAAGACAAAGGACCCAGGAAAATAAGATTAGCCGAAGAGCCAGAAATGAAGACACAAAGAAGGGAGGCCCAGCGGCAATACGAGAATGATATAGCATCGAAAACCAAATCTGACCCACAGCTGTTGTACAGCCACATCAGGAGGACAACAATAGTCAAGGATCAGGTAATCAGACTGAAGGAGGAAGGAGGGGAGATCATGAGAAACGACAAAGAAGTATATGAAGAGCTCAACAGGAGATTCAAGGAAGTGTTTACAATGGAGACAGAAAAAATTCAGCATATCAGGATGGAAATGTACACCGTAGCTCGATCGCTAGCGAACTCAGCTCACACAATGAGGTCCGGAGTTCGAATCTCCGGTATGACTGGAAAACATTAGGGACGTGTTTCCATAAGACACCTTCTGTCCCTGTTCACCCATCAGTAAAATGGGTACCTGGGTGTTAGTGGACTGGTGTGGGTCGCATCCTGGGACAAAACTGACCTGATTTGCCCGAAATGCTCAGCATAACAAGGGGCTTTGTATATAGTAGTATGTCATTGATGTCAGCTAGGCCTGTATACCTTGTACATGTACTTGTAGAAATAAAGATATGTATTTAACAAGTGCTGGACACAGGGCCTATTAGAGGAGGGACACAGAGCCTATGAGACGAGGGCCCCGGTACATTGGTCTGGGGCCCGGATGTGAATCTCTGAAGGGGCCCCATAGCCATAATCGTTTTATTTATATTTTCTCCATTTTGATTTTTTGGGTAATTTCAACAATTTTTAGTTTATTTAAAGAAATAGTTATGTAAAATCCCTCATATTTACAAGGCATCCAGCAACAGAAGCGTCACCATAAAGATCTCATAGCAAACTCAAACATATTAAAAACATTTTAAGGTCTATTGTATATCAAACCCGACTTGTCGATTTAGCAAGACTGAGTATTGAATCAAACATTACCAGAGAAATTGATTTTGATAATGTTATTAGAAATTTTGTAGACAAAAAAAAGTACAGAAAAGCTCATTTCACCTTTAAGAAATTATTTTACTTAGAAAACTTATGAAACGTTTAAAAAATTAGGCACTTGTATAGTTATAGGTCAACAAAACCTATAAAGTATATGTAAAAAGTATATGGTTTTATTGGACATCAAATTCTCAATATTGAGAGAAGCTTCAGCCTACCCCCAGGGGCCTCAAAACAGTCTTGCTGCGCCTTGCATTATTATTATAATCAAAATAGAAGCGCTAAACCACAGGGGTTATACAGGCTCTAGCCGAACACAACAGAGGAGGAGGTGAGACTGCTATGTAAGCTAGACACCTCAAAGGCAGTGGGACAGGGCAATATCTCTCCGTGGGTCCTGAAAGAGGGAGCAGAGGCACTATGTGTACCACTAACAACAATCCTCAACACATCTATCGAAGCAGAGCAACTACCTGAGGTGTGGAAGAAAAGAGACAGCCAGGTGGCATTAAACTACAGACCAGTGTCACTGACATACATACTATGTAAAGTCATGGAGAAGCTTATCATGAAAAGACTGGTGGAGCAACTAAAAATGAATAAGATTATACACGATAACTAGCACGGTTTCAGGGAGAGAAAACCCTGAGTCACAAACCTACTGAAGTTTGACAAGGTGACAGAAGACAGACAGACACAAAGAGAGAGAGAGAGAGAGGTAGGGTGTGTAGGATTCATTTTCTTAGACTCTAAGAAAGCTTTCGACACAAATCCGCACAAGAGATAAATGCAAATGCTAGAGAAGCAAACAGGAATAATAATAACAAAGGCATTGCAATGGATCAGAGAATACCTGACAGGAAGGAAACACCGAGTGATGGTATGTAACGAGGTGTTAGAGGGGGCACCTGTAACGAGCGGAGGTTCCACAAGGGTCAGTCTTAAGGCCGGTGCTCTTTCTGGTATTTGTGAATGATATGACGAAAGGTATAGATTCAGAGGTGTCCCTGTTTGCAAGCGATAAAGGTAATGCTGAAAATTCAAGTGGATGAGGATCTGAACGGGCTGTAAGCCTGGTCCAACAACTGGCTCCTGGAATTTAACCCCACCAAATGCAAAGTCATACAGATTGGTGAAAGTGAAAGAAGACCGAAGATAGAGTACAGGTTAGGAGGGTGGGGGGTGGGTCAAAGACTGGCAATCTCACTCAAGGAAAAGAATCTTGGGGTGAGTATAATACCAAGCACATCTCCTGAGGTGCACATCATCCAAATATCTGCTGCAGCATATGGATGCCTGGTAAACCTAAGAATAGCGTTTCGACGCCTGAGTAAGGAATCATTCAAGACCCTGTACGCCGTGTACGTCAGACCTATATTGGAGTATGCAGCACCAGTATGGGTAGTTTCAAATTTGGGTTGGATGGATTCATGAGTGAGAGGGGATGGATTTGAGTGTGACTTGCACATGAGTCTTGTGTGCTCTCTGTGAATCTGAACAAGATGTCCTCTCTTGAGCTACTCTACCAGCAGCTGAAGGAAGAACTGAGGGTAGCTAAGCTTGAGATACAGCGACTGACTGAGGAAAACAAGAGGATTCGTAGTAATCCTCCTGTTGAGAATCCTCAAGCCAAGAAAGGAACCTGGACAGTGGCCGGAATGCATGGGACAAAGTTAAAGATCAAGAGGATGGATGGAGAGGTAGAATTAACGAAGAACCAGAAACCTGTTGTGGAAATATCGAACCGATTCTCCGTGTTACCCGATGAATGTGAGTCGACTACAGGGAACATCACGAACGACACCAAGGATGGTAAGAACATTGTTCTTCTTGGGGATAGTCAAATTAGGTATATGGATAGGGCCTTCTGCTTGAAAGATAGAAGTAGGAGACAGAGGGTTTGCTTTCCTGGGGCTGGGATGAAGGATATTGTTAGCCGTCTGGACGACATCATGAGAGGTAATGGGAGCAATCCTATTATCTGTCTCAGTGCTGGAGGCAACGATGTTGGCAGACGTAGGAGTGAGGACCTGACTAGCAGGTATAGGTCAGCAATAGACATAATTAGGAAGAAGGGTGGGAACCCTGTCATATGTGGTATTTTGCCAAGGAGAGGAGTTGGAGATGAATGGCTGTCCAGGGCAATTGGTGTCAATTGCTGGCTGGACAAACACTGTAAGGAGAATGCAGTACCATTCATTTGCAACTGGGACCACTTCTATGGCCGAAATGACATGTATGCCAGGGATGGGGTTCACTTATCCAGGGCAGGTGTGGATTTTCTTGCTAGCTCAGTTGAGGGTGTTGTTAGGACTTTAAACTAGGATTAGTTAGAGGTATGGGTTTAGAAATGGAAAATACTGAATGTCGAAATATAGATCTAGGCTTTGATATAAAAATCTTAACAATAACAAGGACAGTAATAGGTATAGTGGTAAAACAGAATGGAGCAGGAAGGGTAAAGAGAAAGGAGGGTCTTTAAAAGTGTATTATACAAATAGTCGTAGTGCTAGGAATAAGATGGACGATTTGAGATTAGTTGCAAGTGCAGGTAACATTGATGTATTTGCCATAACTGAGACGTGGTTCAATACGAAAAATAGGGACATGCCTGCTGAATGTCATATACAGGGTTTTAAATTGTTCCAAGTAGACAGAAGTTTCGGGAAGGGGGTGGAGTGGCACTGTATGTCCGAGATCGCTTGAACTGTTGCATAAAAGGGAATAAAGTCTGAAATAACACATACAGAGTCTGTCTGGATAGAATTTTCAGAGGGCATGAAAAATTGATTTTAGGTGTGATATACCGTCCCCCAAACTTAGATAGGGACCAAGGAGACTACTATGGGAGGAAATTGTTAAGGCCACAATGCACGATAACGTAGTTATTCTGGGTGACTTCAACTTTAGTCAAATTGATTAGAATTTTTGACTGGGAATTTAGAATCTAACGACTTCTTAGAAGTAGTTCAAGATTGTTTTTGAAGCAGTTTGTGACAGAACCTACAAGGGAAATAACCTGCTTGACTTAGTTCTGGCAAACAAGGAAACCCTTGTTAATAATTTAGAAATTACAGAGGAACTCGGCGCAAGCGACCACAAATCAATTACCTTTGGCATTGAATGGAAGTTTCATAGTACGAATAACTCAGTAACGGTCCCAGATTTTCGCTTAGCAGATTACAATGGACTTAGAGAACACTTATCATCTATGGACTGGGGTAATGAAGAGAGCTATCAATATGACAGTTTTCTGAACACTATACATGCTGCCCAAATAACATTTATCCCATATAAAGAAATTAGATCGAATAGAAATGACCCAAAATGGATGAATAATAGGCTCAAATATCTTTTAGGGCAGAAGAAAGGAATTTATAGGCGTATCAAAAGAGGTGAGGTCATCTTATGAGTCAGTATATTGACATTAAGAGGGACGTTAAAAGGGGATAAGAAAAGCTAAACGGGACTACGAAATTAAAGTTGCTAGGGATTCGAAAACTAACCCAAATAGTTTTTTCCAGGTGTATAGAACAAAAGTTAGAGATAAGATAGGTCCCCTTAAAAATAATTATGGGTATCTTACTGACAAAGAGAATGAAATGTGCTCTATTTTTAATAATTATTTTCTCTCGGTTTTCACTCAGGAAGACACTAATAATATCCCAAGAATTAGGTATTTTAGTGGGCCTGAAGAAGATAAATTATGTAGTATCACAGTCACTAGCGAAATGGTTATCAAACAGATAGACCGTTTGAAGCAAAATATATCGCCAGGCCCTGATGAGCTTTTTTCAAGGGTTCTTAAGGAATGCAAAATAGAACTCTGTGAACCCTTAACTAACATTTTTAACCTATCTCTTCAAACAGGTGTAGTGCCGGATGCGTGGAAGATGGCTAATGTAATTCCTATTTTTAAAGCAGGGGACAAGTCGTTGCCATCAAATTACCGCCCAATAAGTCTAACATCAATTGTAGGCAAATTACTAGAGTCGATTATAGCTGATAACATAAGAGCCATCTCGATAGGCATAATTTGATTAATGATACTCAGCATGGATTTACCAGGGGCCGTTCCTGCCTAACTAATTTATTAACTTTTTCAGTAAGGCTTTTGAGGCAGTTGATAATGATAAAGAATTCGATATTGTTTATTTGGATTTTAGTAAGGCTTTTGATAGAGTACCACATCAGAGACTGTTAAAGAAAGTGGCTGCTCATGGCATTGGGGAAAAGTGTTGTCATGGATCGAGTCATGGCTCACCAATAGGAAGCAGAGGGTGTGCATAAATGGGGTTAAATCGGAGTGGGGATCTGTAACAAGTGGCGTTCCTCAGGGATCGGTTTTGGGCCCGTTGTTGTTTATAATATATATAAATGACCTTGACGAGGGAATTTCTAGTGATATGAGCAAATTCGCTGATGACACGAAGATAGGTAGGATAATCGATTCAGACGTAGATGTCAGTGAACTACAGGAGGATTTAGACAAACTCAATTCCTGGTCAGAAAAATGGCAGATGCAGTTCAATGTAGATAAATGCAAAGTTCTAAAGCTCGGAGTGTCCATAACCCAAGCACTTATAAGTTAAATAACGTAGAACTTAGCCATACAGATTGCGAGAAGGACTTGGGGGTGATGGTAAGCAGCAACCTTAAACCAAGACAGCAATGCCTAAGCGTACGTAATAAGGCAAATAGATTACTGGGATTTATATCAAGAAGTGTTAGCAACAGAAGTCCAGAGGTTATATTACAGCTTTATACATCATTAGTAAGGCCTCACCTAGATTACGCAGCTCAGTTCTGGTCACCATATTACAGAATGGACATAAATTCGTTAGAAAACATTCAGCGTAGAATGACTAAATTAATACATAGCATTAGAAATCTTCCTTACGAAGAAAGATTGAAGACCCTTAAATTACATTCACTTGTAAGACGTAGAATGAGGGGGACATGATCGAGGTATACAAGTGGAAAATGGGTATTAACAAAGGGGATATAAATAAGGTCTTGAGGGTATCTCTCCAAGAGAGAACCCGCAATAATGGATTCAAGTTAGATAAGTTTAGATTTAGAAAGGATATAGGAAAGTATTGGTTTGGAAATAGGGTAGTTGATGAGTGGAACAGTCTGCCTAGTAGGGTTATTGAAGCAAGGACCTTGGGTAGTTTTAAATTTAGGTTGGATAAATTCATGAGTGAAAGGGGTTGGATTTGAGTGGGAATTGCACATGAGTAAATAAAATTATCAAAGCTTATTTCTTGGATAGCATTGAAAATTAGGTTGAACAAATATTCTGTTAGTGGGATGGAATGTGAAGGACCTGCCTAGAATGGGCCAACAGGCCTGCTGCAGTGTTCCTCCTTTCTTATGTTCTTATGTTCTTATCAAAGCTTATTTCTTGGGTAACATTGAAAATTGGGTTGAGCAAATATTCTGTTGGTGGGATGGATTGTGAAGGACCTGCCTAGTATGGGCCAACAGGCCTGCTGCAGTGCTCCTCCTTTCTTATGTTCACACATGGTCAAGCACGTCAAGAAATTAGAGAAAGTGCAAAGGTTTGCAACAAGACTAGTCCCGGAGCTAAGGGTATTTCCTACGAGGAGACGTTATGGAAAATCAACCTGACGATACTGGAAGACAGGAGGAATAGGGGGGACATGATAACGACATATAAATACTGAGAGTAAATGACAGGGAGGATAGGGACAGGATGTTTCATAGATGGGACAGAGCATCAAGGGGACACAACTGGAAGCTGAAAACTCAGATGAGTCACAGGGATGATAGAAAGTATTTCTTCAGCCATAGAGTTGTCAGGAAGTGGAATAATCTGGAGAATGATGGAGTGGAGGCAGGATCCATTTATAGGTGTAAGAAGAGATAGAAGCGATCATCGAAGAGGCTAGGCCAGGAGCTGTGACACGACGCTTGCAATCACAAATAGGTGAATACACAAACACAGGTCAACCACAGATGACCTGATAAACAACTGATAAAAGGAGTAATGACTGAAGCTCGGAGTAGATTTGTGGTCTTACAATTCTCGTGTGATATCAGAGAGAGAGAGAGAGAGAGAGAGAGAGAGAGAGAGGGAGCAGGAAATCTAGCGGGTGCATGGTGGTGGACAGTACAGGGAGATAGCGCTTTGTGTCTATGATAAGAGGGAGGAAGGGAGAGAGCAGTGAAAGGAGACGGATACGAGAGAAATATAGTTAGGAAAAGGAGAAAGAGAAAGACCGACAAGTGTGCGTATGTGTGTATGTCTTACCTTATTCGGCAAGAAGAGCATTGCTATTTAAGCCAAAATAGCAATTTTTACCTATTCGGCACGACATAATATATATATATATATATATATATATATATATATATATATATATATATATATATATATATATATGTAGCATATGTAGTATATATATATACGTAGTACTCATAAACGAGTGTGAATATCTAAAATAAAAGTCAGTGGTCGCGTTTGGAACATGAATTGCCACAACTGTTCCCGAAACTCTTGTTACCACTATTATGGACTAACAAAAGCCCATCATTTTTTTAATCACAGATATTTCACTGTTGTAAGGGCAGTTAAATGGGGGATTGTTGGGTGAAAGTACACATGTGCAACTAATGCGACATTTTTATTATGGCAACGTTTCGCTCGCCACATGTTTAGTCAAGCCATTACAAACAGGCTCCTGGAGAGCGAAACGTTACCACAATAAAAATGTTGCATTGGTGTCACTTGTACCTTATACCTAACATATTGACGGTGATTCTGTCTACAAATGTGATCAATGTTAATTTGTGGTATTTTTTCGGATAAATTCAAGTACTGCCCACTGCTGTCTGCGGCAGAGTGACTGTCTCAGATTCCGACGTGTCCTTTATAGCCTGACTTGTCTCGACGTGTCCTTGATTGATAGCCTGACTTGTCTCGACGTGTCCTTGACTGATAGCCTGACTTGTCTCGACGTGTCCTTGACTGATAGCCTGACTTGTCTCGACGTGTCCTTGACTGATAGCCTGACTTGTCTCGACGTGTCCTTGATTGATAGCCTGATTTGTCTCGACGTGTCCTTGATTGATAGCCTGACTTGTCTCGACGTGTCCTTGATTGATAGCCTGACTTGTCTCGACGTGTCCTTGATTGATAGCCTGACTTGTCTCGACGTGTCCTTGATTGATAGCCTGACTTGTCTCGACGTGTCCTTGATTGATAGCCTGACTTGTCTCGACGTGTCCTTGATTGATAGCCTGACTTGTCTCGACGTGTCCTTGATTGATAGCCTGACTTGTCTCGACGTGTCCTTGATTGATAGCCTGACTTGTCTCGACGTGTCCTTGATTGATAGCCTGACTTGTCACGTACACGTACACTGCGGCTCCGCGCGTGGTGTTGTCAACGAGAACTATATGAAATTATATAAAAATACGTCTGTAACGATATCGTTCCAGACGATAGAACTGAACTCTTCTCCAGGCTGAGGGACTGACCACCTCAAATACTTTTTTCTTCAAGGTTAATGGACTGATTACATCTTCATTTCACTACTACACCTGCTGCCTCTGTATCTGACTGAAGAAGCCTACTGTGTAGGCGAAACGTTTCAACAGTAAAGTTACCCAACTGCTGTATATGTGTCTTAATCATCAACGCAAAATTCTACCTAGAAATGCATCGGCATGATAGTGGCTTTCTTTGTACCAATCATATTATGAAATATAAACACACATTGTAACCTTTGCAAAGAAACGCTTTTTTTTTTGTTTTACGTGCAGAATGTTTTTTTCTACTTAATTTTAAAAGAGGGAGGGAGAGAGTATGGAGGATGTGAATGTATTCGGATATTTGGGAGTGGACGTGTCAGCAGATGGGTCTAAGAAGGATGAGGTGAATCATAGAATTGATGAGGGAAAAAGGGTGAGTGGAGCACTTCGGAGTCTGTGGAGACAAAGAACCTTGTCCATGGAAGTAAAGAGGGGAATGTATGAGAGTATAGTTATACCAACACTCTTATATGGGTGTGAAGCATGGGGACTTGTAAATGGGGACTTGTAACAAGTGGTGTTCCACAGGGATCAGTCTTAGGCCCATTGTTATTTATAATATATATCAATGACCTTGATGAGGGAATTACTAGTGATATGAGCAAATTCGCCGACGACACGAAGATAGGTAGGATAATTGATTCAAACATAGATGTCATAGAACTTCAGGAAGATTTAGACAAACTTAATTCGTGGTCAGAAAAGTGGCAGATGCAGTTCAATGTAGATAAATGCAAGGTTCTGAAGCTCGGGAGTGTCCATAACCCAAGCACTTATAAGTTAAATAACGTAGAACTTAGCCATACAGATTGCGAGAAGGACTTG
This sequence comes from Cherax destructor, assembly GCA_009830355.1. Classification (NCBI taxonomy): domain Eukaryota; kingdom Metazoa; phylum Arthropoda; class Malacostraca; order Decapoda; family Parastacidae; genus Cherax; species Cherax destructor. Next base: position 23,163 of record WNWK01004361.1, on the reverse strand, counting down.
GGGTGATGGTAACGCAACCTTAAACCAAGACAGCAATGCCTAAGCGTACGTAATAAGGCAAATAGATTACTGGGATTTATATCAGAAGTGTTAGCAACAGAAGTCCAGAGGTTATATTACAGCTTTATACATCATTAGTAAGGCCTCACCTAGATTACGCAGCTCAGTTCTGGTCTCCATATTACAGAATGGACATAAATTCGTTAGAAAACATTCAGCGTAGAATGACTAAATTAATACATAGCATTAGAAATCTTCCTTACGAAGAAAGATTGAAGACCCTAAAATTACATTCACTTGTAAGACGTAGAATGAGGGGAGACATGATCGAGGTATACAAGTGGAAAATGGGTATTAACAAAGGGGATATAAATAAGGTCTTGAGGATATCTCTCCAAGAGAGAACCCGCAATAATGGATTCAAGTTAGATAAGTTTAGATTTAAGAACATAAGAACATAAGAACATAAGAAAGGAGGAACACTGCAGCAGGCCTGTTGGCCCATACTAGGCAGGTCCTTCACAATCCGTCCCACTAACAGAATATTTGCTCAACCCAATTTTCAATGCTACCCAAGAAACAAGCTCCGACAACTCCACCCACCCATGCGCGAGTCCCACTCAAATCCAACCCCTCTCACTCATGAATTTATCCAACCTAAATTTGAAACTACCCAAGGTCCTAGCTTCAATAACCCTACTAGGCAGACTGTTCCACTCATCAACTACCCTATTTCCAAACCAATACTTTCCTATATCCTTTCTAAATCTAAACAGGCCTGCTGCAGTGTTCCTCCTTTCTTATGATGAATGTTGCAACGAGGAGAAGGCTGGAGGCAGTGCAGATGTCATAAGAACATAAGAACATGAAAGGAGGAACACTGCAGCAGGCCTGTTGGCCCATACTAGGCAGGTCCTTCACAATCCATCCCACTAACAGAATATTGCTCACCCAATTTTCAATGCTACCCAAGAAATAAGCTTTGACAATTCTACCCACTCATGCGCGAGTCCACTCAAATCCAACCTCTCACTCATGAATTTATCAACCTAAATTTGAAACTACCAAGGTCTAGCTTCAATAACCTACTAGGCAGACTGTTCCACTCATCAACTACCTATTTCCAAACCAATACTTTCCTATATCCTTTCTAAATCTAAACTTATCTAACTTGAATCCATTTGCGGGTTCTCTCTTGGAGATATCTCAAGACCTTATTATATCCCTTTGTTAATACCCATTTTCCACTTGTATACCTCGATCATGTCTCCCCTCATTCTACGTCTTACAAGTGAATGTAATTTTAGGGTCTTCAATCTTTCTTCGTAAGGAAGATTTCTAATGCTATGTATTAATTTAGTCATTCTACGCTGAATGTTTTCTAACGAATTTATGTCCATTCTGTAATATGGAGACCAGAACTGAGCTGCGTAATCTAGGCGAGGCCTTACTAATGATGTATAAAGCTGTAATATAACCTCTGGACTTCTGTTGCTAACACTTCTTGATATAAATCCAGTAATCTATTTGCCTTATTACGTACGCTTAGGCATTGCTGTCTTGGTTTAAGGTTGCTGCTTACCATCACCCCCAAGTCCTTCTCCAATCTGTATGGCTAAGTTCTACGTTATTTAACTTATAAGTGCTTGGGTTATGGACACTCCCGAGCTTCAGAACCTTGCATTCATCTACATTGAACTGCATCTGCCACTTTTCTGACCACGAATTAAGTTTGTCTAAATCTTCCTGAAGTTCTATGACATCTATGTTTGAATCAATTATCCTACCTATCTTCGTGTCGTCGGCGAATTTGCTCATATCACTAGTAATTCCCTCATCAAGGTCATTGATATATATTATAAATAACAATGGGCCTAAGACTGATCCTGTGGAACACCACTTGTTACCAGTCCCCATTCAGTTTAACCCCATTTATGCACACTCTCTGCTTCCTATTGGTGAGCATGACTCGATCCATGACAGCACTTTTCCCCAATGCCATGAGCTGCCACTTTCTTTAACAGTCTCTGGTGGTACTCTATCAAAAGCCTTACTAAAGTCTAAATAAACAATATCGAATTCTTTATCGTGATCAACAGCCTCAAAAGCTTTACTGAAGAAGGTTAATAAATTAGATAGGCAGGAACGGCCCCTCGTGAATCCATGCTGGGTATCATTAATCAAATTATGGTTATCTAGATGGCTTCTAATAATATCAGCAAGATGGAACTTAGTCAGCCATTAACGAATGTGTTTAACACGTCCATCCTAACTGGTGTTGTGCCAGAGATGTGGAAGATAGCTAATGTAGTTCCTATATTCAAATCAGGGGATAAGTCCAGTCCATCAAATTACCGTCCAATAAGCCTCACGTCTATAGTAGGCAAATTATTGTGGGGCTTTTGAGGCAGTTGATAATGATAAAGAATTCGATATCGTTTATTTGGATTTTAGTAAGGCTTTTGATAGAGTACCACATCAGAGACTGTTAAAGAAAGTGGCTGCTCATGGCATTGGGGAAAAGTGTTGTCATGGATCGAGTCATGGCTCACCAATAGGAAGCGGGTGTGCATAAATGGGGTTAAATCGGAGTGGGGATCTGTAACAAGTGGCGTTCCTCAGGGATCGGTTTTGGGCCCGTTGTTGTTTATAATATATATAAATGACCTTGACGAGGGAATTTCTAGTGATATGAGCAAATTCGCTGATGACACGAAGATAGGTAGGATAATCGATTCAGACGTAGATGTCAGTGAACTACAGGAGGATTTAGACAAACTCAATTCCTGGTCAGAAAAATGGCAGATGCAGTTCAATGTAGATAAATGCAAAGTTCTAAAGCTCGGGAGTGTCCATAACCCAAGCACTTATAAGTTAAATAACGTAGAACTTAGCCATACAGATTGCGAGAAGGACTTGGGGGTGATGGTAAGCAGCAACCTTAAACCAAGACAGCAATGCCTAAGCGTACGTAATAAGGCAAATAGATTACTGGGATTTATATCAAGAAGTGTTAGCAACAGAAGTCCAGACGTTATATTACAGCTTTATACATCATTAGTAAGGCCTCACCTAGATTACGCAGCTCAGTTCTGGTCTCCATATTACAGAATGGACATAAATTCGTTAGAAAACATTCAGCGTAGAATGACTAAATTAATACATAGCATTAGAAATCTTCCTTACGAAGAAAGATTGAAGACCCTTAAATTACATTCACTTGTAAGACGTAGAATGAGGGAGACATGATCGAGGTATACAAGTGGAAAATGGGTATTAACAAAGGGGATATAAATAAGGTCTTGAGGGTATCTCTCCAAGAGAGAACCCGCAATAATGGATTCAAGTTAGATAAGTTTAGATTTAGAAAGGATATAGGAAAGTATTGGTTTGGAAATAGGGTAGTTGATGAATGGAACAGTCTGCCTAGTAGGGTTATTGAAGCAAGGACCTTGGGTAGTTTTAAATTTAGGTTGGATAAATTCATGAGTGAAAGGGGTTGGATTTGAGTGGGAATTGCACATGAGTAAATAAAATTATCAAAGCTTATTTTTTGGGTAGCATTGAAAATTAGGTTGAACAAATATTCTGTTGGTGGGATGGAATGTGAAGGACCTGCCTAGAATGGGCCAACAGGCCTGCTGCAGTGTTCCTCCTTTCTTATGTTCTTAATTGACTCTAGTAATTTGCCTACAATTGAGGTCAGGCTTATTGGGCGGTAGTTTGACGGTAGTGACTTGTCCCCTGCTTTAAAAATAGGAATTACATTAGCCATCTTCCACATATCAGACACTACACCTGTTTGAAGAGATAAATTAAAAATGTTAGATATTGGTTCACAGAGTTCCATTTTGCATTCCTTAAGAACCCTTGCAAAAAGCTCATCAGGACCCGGCGATTTATTTTGTTTCAGTCGGTCCAGCTGTTTCATAATCATTTCGCTAGTGACTGTGATATTACATAATTTATCTTCTTCTGGGCCTCTGTAAAAATTAATTACTGGGATATTATTAATGTCTTCCTGTGTGAAAACCGAGAGAAAATAATTATTAAAAATAGAGCACATATCATTCTCCTTGTCAGTAAGATGCCCAAAGTTATTTTTAAGGGGACCTATCTTATCCCTAACTTTTGTTCTATAAACCTGGAAAAAGTTTTGGGTTAGTTTTTGAATCCCTAGCAACTTTAATTTCATAGTCCCGTTTAGCTTTTCTTATTCCCTTTTTAACGTCCCTCTTAATGTCAGTATACTGATTTATAAGATGACCCTCACCTCTTTTATGCGCCTATAAATTCCTTTCTTCTGCCCTAAAAGATATTTGAGCCTATTATTCATCCATTTTGGGTCATTTCTACTTGATCTAATTTCTTTATATGGGATAAATGTTCTTTGGGCAGCCTGTATAGTGTTAAGAAAACTGTCATATTGATACCTCTCTTCTTCACCCCAGTCCACAGTTGATAAGTGTTCTCTAAGTCCATTATAATCTGCTAAGCGAAAATCTGGGACCATTACTGAATTATCCCTACTATCATACATCCATTCAATGCTAAAGGTAATTGACTTGTGGTCGCTTGAGCCGAGTTCCTCTGTAATTTCTAAATTATTAACAAGGGTTTCCTTGCTTGCCAGAACCAAGTCAAGTAGGTTATTTCCCTTGTAGGTTCTGTTACAAACTGCTTCAAAAAGCAATCCTGAACTACTTCTAAAAAGTCGTTAGATTCTAAATTCCCTGTCATGAAATTCCAATCAATCTGACTAAAGTTAAAGTCCCTAAATTACTACGTTATCGTGTCTTGTGGCCTTAACAATTTCCTCCCAAAGTAGTCTCCTTGTTCCCTATCTAAGTTTGGAGGACGGTAAATCACGCCTAAAATCAATTTTCACACCCCTTTGAAAATTCTATCCAGACAGACTCTGTATGTGTTAATTCAGACTTTATACCCGTTTTTATGCAACGATTTAAATGATCACGGACATAGAGTGCCACCCACCCCTTTCCCGATACTTCTGTCTACTTGGAACAATTTAAAACCCTGAATGTGACATTCGGCAGGCAAGTCCCGATTTTTCATATTAAACCATGTCTCAGTTATTGCAAAAACATCAATATTACCCGTACTTGCAACTAATCTCAACTCGTCCATCTTATTCCTAGCACTACGACTATTGGTGTAATATATATTTAGAGACCCTCCTTTCTCTTTACCCTTCCTGCTCATCTCTGTTTTTCCACTATACCTATTACTGTCCTTGTCATCTAGTGTCACTAGCTTTCCACTATCCACCTTATTCTGCCTATTACTAGTTCTCCTACAACTTATAATATTACTACACTGGGACTTCTCTGTTTTCCCCCCAAAACCCATACCACTAACTATTTCTAGTTTAAAGCCCTAACAGCTCCCTCCACTGCAGTTGCCAGTGCCCCCACCCCAGACCTGGATAAGTGAACCCCATCCCTGGCATACATGTCATTTCTGCCATAGAAGAGGTCCCAGTTGTCAATGAATGTTACTGAGTGTCACTGAATGTCAATGAATGTTACCTCATGTCTGAGGTCAATGTGTGGTGTGAATATAATGCAGATAATTCGGAGTTTGGAAATTAGGAGGAGGTGCGGGATTACCAAAACTATTATCCAGAGAGCTGAGGAGGGGTTGTCGAGGTGGTTCGGACATGTAGAGAGAATGGAACGAGACAGAATGACTTCGAGAGTGTATAAATCTGTAGTGGAGGGAAGGCGGGGTAGGGGTCGGCCTAGGAAAGGTTGGAGGGAGGGGGTAAAGGAGGTTTTGTGTGCGAGGGGCTTGGACTTCCAGCAAGCATGTGTGAGCGTATTTGATAGGAGTGAATGGAGACAAATGGTTTTTAATACTTGACGTGCTGTTGGAGTGTGAGCAAAGTAACATTTATGAAGGTATTCAGGGAAACCGGCAGGCCGGACTTGAGTCCTGGAGATGGGAAGTGCAGTGTCTGCACTCTGAAGGAGGGGTGTTAATGTTGCAGTTTTATAACTGATGGATGGAGTGATGGAGTGAATGAGGAAAGTTTTTCTTTTTCGGGCCACCCTGCCTTGGTGGGAATCGGCCGATGTGTTAATAAAAATAAAAATAAAAGAGCTTTTCTTACTTTTTGCACTAACATCAAAGGTAAGCTTTCTATAACCGCAAAAAAAGGACAATTACATCTATGTTACACCACCTGCTACAGAGTTTTAAAACATTTTTCACTACTGAATCACAGTGAACTTCAAATATTCCCTCGTGAGTGTTGTGAAGCTGCGTAGCATCCTGAAGGTCTATCTCCATTACCTTGAGGAATCAAGACAATAGAACATAAGCAGCACTGCAGAAGGCCTGCTGGTCTAAGCTAAGCAGGTCCAAGTGACATCCGCTTCAGAGCACTGCAGAAGGCCTACTGGCCCAAGTTAGGCAAGTCCAACTCTCGTACATGAATGGTATGTAATAGCGACAAGACGAATTAGACACATGTGCAACAAATAATGATACCCAGACATTACACACGTGTCTAATTGTTCATCAAGTCTAACTCTCGCCCACCTACACCCTCTCATGTACCCACAAGTGTACAACACCTGGGTGTCTTCAAGAAACGCAGGTGTTGTACACTTGTCTAATTCCTAATTTTGTCGACTGTATATATCATTATGGTAATGAACATAAGAACATAAGAAAGGAGGAACACTGCAGCAGGCCTGTTGGCCCATACTAGGCAGGTCCTCCATTAACTAAGGGAGGACATGGGACGATTTAAATATCTCCTCATTTGGTTTGGTCTTAAGACAGGAGATATGCTCCTCTTTCTTGTGGATCTTCTCCAGTTTTATCTCCAGTTCTTTTGTAATTCGAAAGCAACAACTGAATAACATATTTAAAGAAGTTTGACATATGTGTTAAAAAATTGTCAATATTTTCTGGCTACTGGAGGGCGAAACGTCTACAATAACCTAGACTTGCACATGCGTCTAATTTTCATGTTGTTGGTATCGAATACCACACACTCAAGATACTTCTTCGTTCGAAACTTTACTTCGACTACACAGTAGTCGAAGTTTCAACAGTAAAGACACAGTAGGCTTCTTCAGTCAAATACAGAGGCAACAAGAATAGTGGAATAGAGATGATGTAATCAGTCCATGAACCATCTAGAGATAGTATTGCAGGTATTTTAAACCTTTTTCCAATATTCCTACCAGTGAATCTGTTATTGGACCGGGCATGCTACGTCTAGTGTACCATGTACGCCAATGTATACCCAACAATTTACGAGAGTCGACCTTATCGGTGATTTTGTGGAGATCGAGAAATACACGTTTGGGAACTATTGTTCCGGTTTGCATTTATATAATGGAAATTTTCGACAGAATCTGTTGGGAAATAACGCACAGATGGAATCACTGTTGATTTCTAGAAATTGGGACACTCCTCATTCGTGCTCAAATATACGAATATTCAGAGGGACTTGGATAGGTTGTCGCAGTGGAACGAGCCTTTAGTTGAAGATTTAACAATTTCAAACATTAGAACGCAGGGTTGAAGTAAAAGATAGAGGAGCATAGAAAAAAAAGTTAGCTAATATTGAAATCATAAAGGCCAAACTTTAAAATGAATTTTTTTTATGGACTCACTGTTTCTAGAAAACTGGTGATGATATAAACCTTGGTAATAGATACCGATATATTGGTTTAAAAAGACATTTGAGCAACACTAGGACTTACTAACCAGGGTACGGGTGGGGTTAGAACCCATGGCGAGTGAGTTTTAAAACCCCAGGGCAGTGCTTAAGATACTTGACCAGCTGGCTACACTACAGGAAGGTTAGCATGGGCCTCCAGTGTGACCACAAATGCAAGTTTTTACAAGTTTATTAGAAAACGTTTTGCTCCTGGGACCTTGATCACTTCTAACGTTTTCTAATGTATCTAGTGTTTGCTGATGATCGTCTTCTTAATGGTTTGTATTTGATCGTCAAAAAAAAATCATTAATGGAGTAACATTTGTTTAATTTGCAATTTACATGGTAGAAGAATACCTTGGACAGTGCGGTTAATATCTGCCGAAAAATGTCCATGATATGCAAAACCCATCTGTTTAAAACACTGTTATAATGTGTTATAGTGTAATGAAGCGAAGATGAAATAATACTGAACAAAAAGGCACAATACCGTGACTGGAACAATACATAAATACCCCACAAATAGGACAGAGGAACTTATAACGACGTTTCGGTCCCACTTGGACCATTTACAAAGTCACACTAACACAAAAGAGTGAGGGAGCTGGAAAAGAAGTAGTGGTATGTAGTAGTAGAAATAGTAATGGTAGTATTAACTTCTACTACCTCCACTACCAGCCTTACCACTACCAGCCTTACCACTACCAGCCTTACCACTACCACTACCAGCCTTACCACTACCACTTCTTTTCCTTCCTCTCTTGGTCCCGTCCCTGTCCGTCCCGCTTATATATACTGGCTCCCTCACTCTTTTGTGTCTGTGTGACTTTGTAAATGGCCCAAGTGGGACCGAAACGTCGTCGTAAGCGGGTTATCCCCGCACAGAGGACAAGTTGAATCCAATTCCTGAACAGAACCTAAACTTGCCTGTTAAACAGAACCTAAACTTGCCTGTTAAACAGAACATAAACTTGCCTGTTAAACAAAATCTAAACTTGCCTCTTAAATGGAACCTAAAATTGCCTTTTAAACAGAATCTAAACTTGTCTATTAAACAAATTTAACCATTCGTATACTAACATCAGTATTTAGTAAGTTTGTTTACGTACAGGTACACATAAATACAGTTAAACAAATTATCATACATATTAACATATGTGTAAATTACCCAGGATAACCCAAAATAAGTCAGTCAGAAAAAGGGACTTATTTCCTTTTAGGGTCCTTGTAATATCTTATTATTTGAACCTTAAAAGTTAAAACTAGCTAGGTACTCGTGACTCAAGAAATCGTAATGACACGATTGCAAACAAACCAGGGTACGGGTGAGGATTGAACTCACGGCAAGCAAAGTAACTCAACTGAGTGAAAATCATAACTTAAGACGAGTCTTTGGAGTAAATCATTAGCAGAAACAATAAGCAAATTTAATGATAATTAAGGACAAGTCTATGGCTAAAAACAATCATGAAACAAAGTCACTTAGATGTCCAAGGAACCACTAAAATAAAAACCAGACGTTCACATTTTGGTCTCACAGTCGCTTTACCAACAGTCTCGAGTCACAGTAAAATACTGACGTATGAGGATGCTAGGTGAGGTGTTGAGGCACACGCCCAGCTGTATGCAGAGTGCTACTTGCAATTAAAAAAAATGTCGACTCCACATTTAAAAAGTTTTATTAATTTAACAGCAACCTAGAAAAGGTTGATAGCCGTTGTAGTTGAAGCCTTTTATAGCTGAGAAAACCTTTTTTTGCTGAGAAAGCCTTTTATAACTTAGAAAGCCATTTTTTTGCTGAGAAAGCCATTTTTTGCTGAAAAAGCCTTTTATAGCTGAGAAAGCCTTTTTTGCTGAGAAAGCCTTTTATAGCTGAGAAAGCCTTTTTTTGCACTGTTTCGCTCACAGATGAACACGAAAATGCTCACTTACAAGTCAAACGTGCAAATGAAAGTTTGTTTTCTTGCAATTATCTTCGCAGTTTGTTTCAGATTATTTACACAACACTAGAAATTCTGGTGTTCAGAGCTTTAAACACACCATTTCAAGCACCAAATTAAAACACCATCATTCCAAACTTGTTACTGTCGTGACTAAGTCACTCTCGTGATCACAAAGCAAGTTAAACTATTATAAGTCATAATCACCAATTCATATTCATAAAGAATACTCACTGACTCATAATCACAGAGCAAGTAGAATTATGAGACGGTAGTTTTTTTCCCTAGTTCCACAATCTGTATTCATAATTTATTCCCTGCCACTAGTCATAAGAGTCAGAAAATTGAGAAAAAAGATGAAAATATCCCCACCATTAATGTTGAAAGCTGCTGGATCATTAGTCAGGCAAGTACCATGTGGGGGGAGATGGGTATCCCTTAGGTAGAGTGGAATCCCTGTGGGAGGGGTGGCATTCCTCGAAGAGAAAGGGATTTCAACCCTTAGGCACACACCATTACACAGCCGGAGTGCTGATCAGACCAGGTCCTGGGATCGACGTAGGCCCTAATACACAACCCACCACCAAACTGGACATCAACGCTCTGTATAAATGGTTTAGGAAACTGAGAAGTTGATAACCGAGACACTTAGGCAACATTTGGCTGGCGAAACGTTTCTAGAATAAACATATGCAAATGTTTTCCAATGTGTCAATCAAAGACTTGTACATCGGCTATCTGAAATATTTACTGAGGTGCAAAGAAAGGCTGAAGTCATGCTACTATTCTAAGCTGATCTGAACCCGTTCGAAACATGAGAAAAGGATCCCCGCGAGTGCGCCCACGGATTCTGAGACGGAAAGTGTACCAGGCGGTATTGAGCTTCAAGGTTAGGTTAGGTTAGGTAAGATTCGTCAGGAAACAGGATAAGTCAAACCATATCACGGTTGGGGTTCGAACCCGCGGTCACAGAGTCTAAAAACTCCAGACCGTCGCGTAAGCCACTGGGCCAGCTTACGAGACGGTCTGGAGTTTTGAGACTCTGTGACCGCGGCTTCGAACCCCACCCGTGGTATGGTTTGTTTGCAATCGTGTCATTACGATTTCGTGAGTCAAACAGGACAAGTGTTTCCTAACGTGGGTCTTAGTTATATGATGACCCGCAGCTGGAGCTTTTGGTCATTTGCCCGATGCCTTCCACTGGCTTACCTCTCCACCCCTTTAAAAAAAATTATGGTTATAATTTTAACTACCGAAGCTACTTCAAAACAACCTAGTAAATACTTTGATTTTAATGTCGATGTTTCGGTCCTGAGACCTCTCTTTCACCTTATTCATAAATCAGGGAATGGGTGGTAGCGCACAGACCAGTGCGTTAACCACTGGATGAATCTTATTAGAGCTGCCTGGTCTAGTGGTTAACGCACTGACCTATTTGTTTTAGAACTCACCATAGGTTCAAGTCCCACCCGTTCCCTGATTTATTTGTAAACGTGTTATTATGATAGTGTGAGTCACCTTATTTACCACTGATATAGCAAGGTGCAAAAACAGCCACGTTTTCATAATAAAATGGCCTAAATGTTTCCTCCTGGGTCTTTAACCCCAACTTATTTACATATTCACCAGGTTTATACCACTGACAAGTCTTGTTCCTCTTTTTGTTAAGTTGTAATAAAATTGAAGGAACTGAATTACACAAATAACCAGCACATGTTAGAGAGGAGCTTACGGCGACGTTTCGATCCGACTTGGACCATTTACAAAGTCACACTGATAGAAAAAGAGTGAAGTAGTCAGTATATATATAGGCCAGAGGGAAAAGGACGGGAACAAGAGAGGGAGAAGAGGAAGAAATGGCGTTGGTAGGGATTGAATGTAGACACCAGAATAACCTGGATATGCACTTAGCTTGAGCAGTCACCAGGAAAAGTATTCTTCGTCACCATTTTTACTCCTCCTTCCCCTACCTCCCTACCAACACGTAGGACAAAAAAGCTTTTGACAACGTTTCTGTCCGACTTGGACAGAATTGTGTTATTGAGATCAACTCGTCACAAGAGCATTTCGACTTATTGCAGGCATTGAAAATGATCAAATGGCAAAAGTTCACTTTGAAATAAGGAAACATAGATGATTAATATCTGTTTTTAAATACGCCTAATAATGTGTCGTCACCAGAATTTAAACTACAGCAAAAAACAAAAACAAAAGAATATTGAACATTACCTTTAGAGCACAGAAAGTTGAGGTAATATGGTGTTGTATATCCTTCCTGTACTTCCTTAATGTATTTTCGTGCGCACAGTATCTCTCTCTCTCTCTCTGAATGTAGATGATCCGAGCCTCGATTTGGATACATTTTGAAGCAATGTGTTTGGTGTGTGATTCACTCAACATTCGCCTGTAAATATCAAGGAACCTCAAGATAATTTCACATAAAACATTAGTAATGTTTGTAGAATTCCCGACGATATGTTAGGTAAAAGGACACATGTGCAATTGCAGAGCGAAACGTTGCCACAATAAAAATGTCGCATTACATGTGTCCATTTACCTAACATAAAACACGGGACATTTTTTTTTATGCAGAAACTTGAGAAACCAAATCAATGTTTCCTAACTGGTTCTCTGACCCGACTCATGGCGGCCGTCGGGACCAAATAAGAGGCTGCAGTAATGAATAATTCATCTTATTGATTATACTTTATATTTAAGCTGCTTTATTTGCAACACTGTAGGGGTATTATGTTTACTAGTGATAAACAGACGTAGGTTTAAGTTTTACTTAACTAAGACAGTAACACAATTATGAAGGGTTCAAGGAGCTGTCTACAGGGACGTCGCATCTACACCGGAGGTCTTCTGCTCTTTGTTATATCATAAAGGGGGAAAGAGAGAGAGAGAGAGAGAGAGAGAGAGAGAGAGAGAGAGAGAGAGAGAGAGAGAGAGAGAGAGAGATAGAGGGTATTAGACAAGGAAGGGAAAATGCGAGGATCCAGTGAAAAGAATTTAACAAAGATAAATAAAGGGGATTGTGTAAAAACACAAACTGGAGGAGTGAGTGTGAATCCAGACGACCTCGGAACAAACAACAATACCAAAGGATGACCTCCAGCGGCAGGAAAAAAAAAGCTTTGAGAATAAAAGATGAAATGTTAAAATTGAGAGAGGGAATTGTTCGATTGAGATGGAGCTTGTAACAGTGAAATAAAGGGGGTGAAGAAAAAAAAAATTCATGCATATTGCCATGAGATCAGTGTGTCCCAGAAGGCTGACAGTGTCGTGTAAAGGTAGACAATTTGTGGTGGATGAAGGTGACTGATTACTTCTGACCTTACCAAAAATGAGGGAGAAGTGAAGAATGACACTTCTTCAGTCCAATACAGAGAAAAACTGTGGAAGATGAGATGGAATTTGAGGGAATCAGTCCCTCAGCCTGGAGTATAGATGAGTTCAGTCCATCAATTTTGAGAAAAGTACAGTACCAAATGGAATTCTATAATTAAGACAAATCATAGAAATCACAGGAAGGATAGAAACAGCAAAACAAATTAACAAATGGGTGTAAGCAAATAAGAATGGACCTTTGAGGGACTGATTACCTCAATCTTCTGAAATTCAACCATTCTTCTCTGTATTGGACCGAGGAAGCCACAATAAAGATACCCAGGTGTTGCGTGTCTAATTCATGATCCTCGAGTACACAGCGCCAGCATGTAGCCCTCATCCAGTCCCCAAATACAAAAAGAAAATCCCACATTGTGATAAATATACGAGTCTAAACTCCACTGGCAATACATAGATGTCCGGCATCAGGGGAATGGAACAAGCGATAAGCAATTTCAGTAAAACATTTCCGTATTAGATATACGGATGAAAGGGCTTGTGAGTGGTGTGTCAGGCACAGTGGATGGAGCCAGTGCCAGCAGTGCCAACAGTGATCCAGCAGTGCCAACAGTGATCCAACAGTGCCAACAGTGATCCAGCAGTGCCAACAGTGATCCAGCAATGCCAACAGTGATCCAACAGTGCCAACAGTTATCCAGCAGTGACAACAGTGATCCAGCAGTGCCAACAGTGATCCAGCAGTGCCAACAGTGATCCAGCAGTGCCAACAGTGATCCAGCAGTGCCAACAGTGATCCAGCAGTGCCAACAGAAGTGATCCAGCAGTACCAACAACAAGAAGTGATCCAGCAGTACCAGCAGGAAGTAGTGATCCAGCAGTGATCCAACAGTGCCAGCAGCAAGTAGTGATCTAGCAGTGATCCAACAGTACAAGCAGCAAGCAGTGATCCAGTAGTGCCAGAAGCAAGCAGCGATCCAACAGTACCAACAGCAAGCAGCGATCCAACAGTGCCAGGAGCAAGCAGTGATCCAGCAATGCCAACAGGAAGCAGTGATCCAGCATTGCCAGCAGCACTCAGTGATTATATATCCTAGGTAGCAGGTTGGTAGACAGTAACCAGGGAGGTACTACCGTCCTGTAGTAGCAGGTTGGTAGACAGTAACCAGGGAGGTACTACCGTCCTGTGGTAGCAGGTTGGTAGACAGTAACCAGGAGGTACTACCGTCCTGTGGTAGCAGGTTGGTAGACAGTAACCAGGAGGTACTACCGTCCTGTGGTAGCAGGTTGGTAGACAGTAACCAGGGAGGTACTACCGTCCTGTGGCAGCAGGTTGGTAGACAGTAACCAGGGAGGTACTACCGTCCTGTGGCAGCAGGTTGGTAGACAGTAACCAGGGAGGTACTACCGTCCTGTAGTAGCAGGTTGGTAGACAGTAACCAGGGAGGTACTACCGTCCTGTGGTAGCAGGTTGGTAGACAGTAACCAGGGAGGTACTACCGTCCTGTGGTAGCAGGTTGGTAGACAGTAACCAGGGAGGTACTACCGTCCTGTGGTAGCAGGTTGGTAGACAGTAACCAGGGAGGTACTACCGTCCTGTGGCAGCAGGTTGGTAGACAGTAACCAGGAGGTACTACCGTCCTGTAGCAGGTTGGTAGACAGTAACCAGGGGGGTACTACCGTCCGGGTAGCAGGTTGAGACGTGGATATCCTGAGGGGAGGTACTACCGTCCTGTGGTAGCAGGTTGGTAGACAGTAACCAGGAGGTACTACCGTCCTGTGGTAGCAGGTTGGTAGACAGTAACCAGGAGGTACTACCGTCCTGTGGTAGCAGGTTGGTAGACAGTAACCAGGAGGTACTACCGTCCTGTGGAGCAGGTTGGTAGACAGTAACCAGGGAGGTACTACCGTCCTGTGGCAGCAGGTTGGTAGACAGTAACCAGGGAGGTACTACCGTCCTGTGGTAGCAGGTTGGTAGACAGTAACCAGGGAGGTACTACCGTCCTGTGGTAGCAGGTTGGTAGACAGTAACCAGGGAGGTACTACCGTCCTGTAGTAGCAGGTTGGTAGACAGTAACCAGGGAGGTACTACCGTCCTGTGGTAGCAGGTTGGTATACAGTAACCAGGGAGATACTACCGTCCTGTGGTAGCAGGTTGGTAGACAGTAACCAGGGAGGTACTACCGTCCTGTGGTAGCAGGTTGGTATACAGTAACCAAAGAGGTACTACCGTCCTGTGGTAGCAGGTTGGTATACAGTAACCAGGGAGGTACTACCGTCCTGTGGCAGCAGGTTGGTAGACAGTAACCAGGGAGGTACTACCGTCCTGTGGTAGCAGGTTGGTAGACAGTAACCAGGGAGATACTACCGTCCTGTGGTAGCAGGTTGATAGACAGTAACCAGGGAGGTACTACCGTCCTGTGGTAGCAGGTTGGTAGACAGTAACCAGGGAGGTACTACCGTCCTGTGGTAGCAGGTTGGTAGACAGTAATCAGGTAGGTACTACCGTCCTGTGGTAGCAGGTTGGTAGACAGTAACCAGGGAGGTACTACCGTCCTGTGGTAGCAGGTTGGTAGACAGTAACCAGGGAGGTACTACCGTACTGTGGTAGCAGGTTGGTAGACAGTAACCAGGGAGGTACTACCGTCCTGTGGTAGCAGGTTGGTAGACAGTAACCAGGGAGGTACTACCGTCCTGTCAAGTGAGTATAAAACGGAAACCTGGAATTGTTTTACATGATGGTAGGATTGCTGGTGTGTTTTTCTGTCTCAAACATGCGGGATACCAGGTATATCTTACTAATTCTACCTATACATAGGTCACACGACACATGAAAGTAAACGCATATATATACACACTCATCTGGGCTTCTTCTGTTTTCTTAATAGTTCTAATTCGTTATTTCCTCTTATCTCCATGGGACAGTGGAAAAGAATTATTCCTCCGTAGGCTATGAGTGTCGGGGGCAAGGGGCTTGTAACCCCTTCTCTATATATTACTAACTTTAAAAAGAAAATTTTTTGTTTTTCTTTTTGAGTCACCCTGCTTTGGTGGGATACGTCAGGTTTGTTATATATGTATATGTCGTGGCGAATAGGTAAAACTTGCGATTTTGGGTAAAACAGCAACACACTTCTTGCCGAATAAGGCAAGCGAAAATTTGTGTGTGCAATAACTTCCCAAAAAATCATTCTGAACCTAACAAAAAAATATATTTCATTGTGTTTATTATTAAATTATTGTAAACTTATCTAAAATATATTTAGTTGGATTAGGCTAATATAAATTGCGCTTGCTATAAGGTTAGATAACTTTTCTAAGGTTCTTTTGGTACAAAACTATTAATTTTTACTTTAACATAAATTAAAAAAATATGTTTTTAAACGTATAAGATAAAATTTTAGAAAGGACTTACTTTTAAATGAGTTCTTGCTAATTGACCAATTTGACCTATTCTAGACCCTAGGCTCTAGACCACTCGGCCAAAGATGCCTCAAAAGCTGGACAGCCTTGTTTAGAAGCCATGTTTCTTCCCAGCCCGGGCACATCAGTCAGCCTCAAGCATGGATTCAAGCTATTTCAGGGAGTGTAAACAGCGTGCTAAAAATATCCAGCCAAGACAGGACTCGCAGCAATGGTTTCAAGTTGGAAAAATCCAGATTCAGGAAGGATATAGGAAAGCACTGGTTTGGCAATAGAGTTGTGGATGAGTGGAACAAACTCCCGAGTACCGTCATAGAAGCTGGTTTTAACCACATCACCACTGCTTCAATTCTCCTCATGACTATAACATTCAGGCACCAGTCCACACTTACTTCCCTTTTTTTTCAATCCACTAGACACTTTCCTCTCTTTCAAAACTTCCAGCACTTCTGCCACTTTGCTATCCTCGCCCCCCTCTCGTTTTTTCCCTGATTCCCACTACATCTCCTCGAGAAACCCCAACCAAAATATCTGAATACATTTACTTTCCTCGTTACCAAGACATCTTATTCCCATAACTCTGCTCTTTTCTTCGTTCACTTGAAACTTTCTTAAACATATTCTTCCAAACTCACCCAACAACTTATACAACTTCTCCTGCGAGTCTCTGAGAAACAGTGCCACTAGTACATCTTCTGCGAGTCTCTGAGAAACAGTGCCACTAGTACATCTCCTGCGAGTCTCTGAGAAACAGTGCCACTAGTACATCTCCTGCGAGTCTCTGAGAAACAGTGCCACTAGTACATCTTCTGCGAGTCTCTGAGAAACAGTGCCACTAGTACATCTCCTGCAAGTCTCTGAGAAACAGTGCCACTAGTACATCTTCTGCGAGTCTCTGAGAAACAGTACCACTAGTACATCTTCTGCGAGTCTCTAAGAAACAGTGCCACTAGTACATCTCCTGCGAGAGTCTGAGAAACAGTGCCACTAGTACAGGCTACCCCCCACAGGATGGGTATGGGGTGCATAATAAAGATATTAAACTAACTAGTACAAGGTGACTGGGACGATTTGCAGTTTACATTAGAGTTATCTTGGAAATATAAACACAATGCAGTATAATGCGATCCTTTATTGACTACGTTTCGCCCACATAGTGGGCTTTATCAAGTCACAAATTTATATACTTGGGTAGAGAGTACATAAGTATATTAAGGGTGGAGATTAAGGAGGAGAATGTTAGGTAGGTTGGATTCGAGATGGACCTGCACGGGACGGGCGAGTGAGTCAATAAAGTTGTCAATAAAGTAACGCATCATACTGCATCTTTGTTTATTTTTCCATCGTGTCGGTATTTTATATCATTTATCACCATTAGAGTTATCTTATACACCAGTGCTGACGTAATGCCTGGCATTGTTATGCTAATTGTATACAATACTCTCGAGTAGATGTGTTCATCACCTCTGTACTGGAATAAAGTCTGCAGGCGAAACGTCTCTTCATTAACGAAACGTAACTGTTACAAATGTGCCTATTTCAACGCATTCTATATAATAATAATTTTTATTTCTACAATTACATGATACAACTTATACAGACCATAGCTGATATCAGCGACATACTATATACAAAGCCGCTTGTTATGCAGAGCATTTCGGGCAAATTAGGTTAATTTTATCCCCAGGATGCGACCCACACCAGTCGGCTAAACACCCAGGTACCTATTTATTGCTAGGTGAAAAGGGATAGCAGGTGTATTAAAGAAACAAGCCCGCAATGTTTCCACTCATACCGGGGATCGAACCAAGGACCTCAGGTCTCTACATCTGCACCAACACATCGCTGCCCTGTTGGTCTATCATATGTCTTATACAAATTCTAAAATAAATACACTTAACCTACTTTAGTAAGGTTTACCACAAGTGTCTGGTACTCTCATGGCGTTCCTAAGAAAAGTTCTCGGTTCCTCCCCAATTTTATTCTCAGTCCGTCTCTCACTCTTTCAAAAATTATTCTCATTTATATTTTACAAATTAAGCAAACCTGAGAGAGAGAGAGAGAGAGAGAGAGAGAGAGAGAGAGAGAGAGAGAGAGAGAGAGAGAGAGAGAGAGAGAGGAGAGAGAGAGATTATAATTCAAGGAATTATTTGTAAATATTTCAGTGACGTCTACCGTTATCTAGAAAGTAAAATATATGTCGTGCCGAATAGGTAACACTTGCGATTTTGGCATAAATAGCAACGCTCTTCTTGCCGAATAAGGCAAGCGAAAATTTGTATATGCAATAATTTCGCACAAACCATTCTGAACCTAATGAAAAAATATATTTAATTGTGTTTATTATTAAATTGTAAACTTATCTAAAATATATTTAGTTGGGTCAGGCTAAATTAAATTTCGCTTGTTATAATAATGTTAGTTAAGTTTTGGAAGGTTCTTTTGGTACAAAATTATTAATTTTTACATTAACATAAATGAAAAAAAGAAATATATCTTTAAACGTATAAGAGAAATTTTTAGAAAGGATTTTATTTTAAATGAGTTCTTCCTAGTTGACCAGTTTTACCTATTCGGCACACAATAAATAAATACTAATATATATATATATATATATATATATATATATATATATATATATATATATATATATATATATATATATATATATATATATATATATACTGTATATATATGACAGACACGTACATTGTACACAAGCGTTGGCCTGTAGTGAGCTGAGGACCAGTAACTGAGGATCGAGTCTTCACAGTGACAGCAGGGGCAACGTCAACAACCATGTGGGTAGTTACCGCATTGCTCACTAGCTATCAAACAAGCAAGTGTGATAATCATTAAATGATTTTTAGCATAACCACAATTTTTAAAGTGGTGGAGAGGTAAGCCAGTGGAAGGTCTCTGTCAGATGACCAAAAGCTCTGGCTGTGGGTCATTAAATGACTAAGACCTGCGTCAGGAAACACATGTCCTGTTTCCTAACAAACTTAACTTAAGCAATTGTTTTACGACGTAAAATTCATTATTATTATTTATTTTATCATTAGTTTATTATTATTTCGTGAAGCACTAAATCATCATGGGCATTCAGCGTTAGTAGGGTTCGATACTCCATCTGCTAATCGCTGCCCAGTTTCTGATCAATGAGGTTGTTGGTGATCGCACCTCTCTGGTTTTTAGAGAATGTTTGATGTGTGACTGGAATAAAAGGAGATACAATACGTCCCATGAGTTGACTGCAACAACAGCAATGCCAGCAGCAACAGTAGCAGAAACAGTAACAGCAGCAGCAGAAGCAGTATCAGACACTCCTGCAGTAGCAACAGCAGCAGCAGCATCAGTCACTGCTGCAGCTACAGTAGCAGCAGCATCAGTCACTACTGCAGCAGCAACAGCAGCATCAATCACTACTGCGTCAGGAACAGCAGCAGTATCAATCACTACTGCAGCAGCAACAGCAGTAGCATCACCAGCATCAGTCACTAATGCAGCTGCAGCAGCAGCAGCATCGGTCACTACTGCATCAAGAACAGCAGCATTAAAGTCAGAAATTTTGGAAAATATTGGACCAGAAAGACGTAGAAATCTTATCTTTGAACACAAAGAAACTGCCAATAATATTTGGATTTATATACAGCTTTGTACATCAGTTTATTCATATTTAAAGTATATGGATTTAAAGAGGGTGATCCATACGTTCACTTATCTGTTGCAATCAACTTTAGGAAGAACAATAAAGTAGAGACGATATACTTCTTTGATAAAAAAGGGACGAAATATCGAGGTACACTTACCAAGGTAATTATGTCTGTGTAAACAAGAGCATTAGCTGCTGTAGATCCCACTGTCACCCACAACCATACCTTCAGTTTGCTGATGTTACGTTTTAATTTCACTGTAGGAATTTTAAATTCACTGTAGGAATATTAAATTCACTGTTGGAATATTAAATTCACTGTAGGAATATTAAATTCACTGTAGGAATTTTATATTCACTGCAGGAATTTTAAATTCACTGCAGGAATTTTAAATTCACTGTAGGAATTTTAAATTCACTGTAGGAATTTTAAATTCACTGCAGGAATTTTAAATTCACTGCAGGAATTTTCACTGTAGGAATTTTAAATTCACTGAGGAATTTTAAATTCACTGCAGGAATTTTAAATTCACTGCAGAATTTTAAATTCATGTAGGAATTTCACTGTAGGAATTTAAATTCACTGCAGGAATTTTAAATTCACTGCAGTAATTTTAAATTCATAGTAGGAATATGAAATTCACAGTAGGAATATTAAAATTCACAGTAGGAATATGAAATTCACAGTAGAAATATTAAATTCACAGTAGTCGATAAAGGATCATATTATTGAAAATGGTATAAAATACCGACAAGACACGTGTGCAGCAGTTCCATATCTTCATTGATAAAACGTTTCACCTAGACAGTAGACTTCTTCAGTCAAATACAGAGGCAGCAGTGGTAATTATGTCAGACCATGGAGCTGAACTCTTCTCCAGGTTGAGGGACTGACCACCTCAAATAATTGTTCTGCAAAGTTGATGGACTGATTACATCATCTTAATTCCATTACTACTGTTCCTTTTGTATTTGACTGAAGAAGGTGAAAATTAGACACATGTGCAACATCTGGGTATCTTTACTGTAGACGTTTCGCCCTCCAGTGACTATCAATACAAATTCAAGAATGTGATTGGAAGACCACCAATGATGTAAACAGTAAATATTGTATACACTATACCCTCTGTGTATTATTTACATTGGAATAAACCTTGGTAATAAATAATAAGTTGGTTTAAAAGAACACGTAAGCAGACACCAGGACATATTTATTAAAAAACGTTCCGGTCCTGGGACCTCACTCTCCGTACTTACAAGAATTACAAAGATACTAAAAGCTTCCTCCATACCTACCTCCCTCCCTACCTACATGAATTACAAAGATACTAAAAGCTTATTCCATACCTACCTCCCTCCCTACCTACAAGAATTACAAAGAATCCCTTCTAACATACAGTAGTAGTAGAATACTTCCTGGTAAGACCTATGAGGGTGAAATGGAGGTTTGGATAGTGGAAGCGAGGGACAGGAAAATGATAAGAGACTAAGGGAGAGAGCCGGGGCTAGACCCAGCCGCATGTCGTTGTCTGGCCAGAGTAGAGAGGAAATGTTGCTGGCTGTCCTGACTGTATAATCGCTACTGCAGAGCTGGTCCAGATTCACGTGGCCAAAGACTGGCAATAGGTGGCGCCTGTGAGAATAACAGTTTAAACTGACAGTATATATAGGTGCAGAGTGAGGTGTGAGTGACGCATGGGGACCTGAAGAATGCCATGTTGGGCTGAGGTTGGGTAGGCAATGTGATCACGTGACTCCTGTGTTGTTGGGTAGGTGTTGCTTTGCCTGGTTGAGTATCATGTATCCTAATGTTTTAGAAATTTTGTGGTTTCCAGTATTATGTTCTACGGTGTCGGTGAGGGCGATTAACGAGGCTTCCAGACCTTAGACGCCGACAATGTCTGGAAGCCTCGCAAATCACCGGCACCGACACCACGGAATATAATACTGGAAAACACAAAATTTCTGAAGCATTAGCATACATGATACTCAACTAGGCAAAGCAACACCTCAACACATAACCAGCAACACGGGAGTCACGTGATCACATTGTCTACCTGTCCTGATCCCAGTGTCATTCTTCAGGTCACCATGAGTCACTCACACCTCACTCTCCGCCTATATATATACTGCGATTTTGCCTTAAATGGCAACGCTCTTCTTGCCGAATAAGGCAAACAAAAATTTGTGTATGCAATAATCTCGCAAAAATCATTCCGAACCTAACGAAGAATATATATTTTACTATGTTTGTTTATTATTAAATTATTGTAAACTTATCTAAAATA
Source organism: Cherax destructor (assembly GCA_009830355.1). Lineage (NCBI taxonomy): Eukaryota > Metazoa > Arthropoda > Malacostraca > Decapoda > Parastacidae > Cherax > Cherax destructor. The sequence goes on along the minus strand of WNWK01004361.1, from coordinate 810 downwards.
TATGACGCACCCAGCCAAGCTAGGTGTTTTACCGTCATCCGAGGACATACGATGGTGGAGGATGAAATTAGCTCTGAGGCACCCACACCATCGTATTTCCTCGGATCACGGTACAACACCTAGCTCTGCTGTAGAATTGGGTGGTACTGTGGTGTGGAGGAAGGGCTCCTACGATAACATGGAATGTATGGTTCGCTAATACTACTTAGCTTATTGATGAATCCAAGATGTCGCAGCCGCCACCAACACCTTCTCAGGGGATCCATCTATGGCCTCAATCTCCACAGGGCTGTAAGATAAACATCAAGGGATTATAATATATTGCCCCAAAGGAGCGTATGTCCATATTTCAGTCTTAGATGGACTGAAAGGCGTTTTACTCACTGTTTTGGACTTAAAAGTCCACGCATAACCGCCGTCCCTAGGTAAAAATTTGAATGTTCTTGAATACAAGAACTGTGCAGTCCCCTGTTTTGACCAGAACATCAAATTCTTACCTTGCTCGTGTAACTTTGAGCGATGGTGTTGGCTCCACCATATACGGCGGAAATGCTGTCTTGATTGTAGAATGCCGCTGAAGAATCACCGTCTTGTTTCGATGGAGTTCACTTGCGATTGTCTCTACATTTCTCCTTTTTGCAGTCTGAAGCTGCGCACACTTCTGAATATACTGCAATGTTGATGTTATACACTAAACGCGCTGGAACAGAGTTCTTATCTTATTTCCCGACGTTAGTGGAGATTAAATGATATAACGGACGCGAACGAGTAATGTCTATGTTGATTTACGTCGCCTCGCGCCGCATGACC